>CAUYTI010092495.1:0-28735 GCA_963575145.1 Galago senegalensis | reverse complement strand
AATTTGCCACACACCGAGAACTACACTGAATCCCTATGAATGAAGTTCTATAGAGGCACTGCACTGGGCATAGTTAAGTAATCTACAGATGATCTGGAGTATGGGGGGATGTACGTGGTTTATATGCAACTGCTAGGCCATTATAACAAAGATATTTGTACCAGAATGTTTATTACAGCCCAATTCGTAATTGCTAAGTCATGGACGAAGCCCAAGAATGGATCAATAAATTGTGGTATATGTACACCATGGAATATTATGTAGCCTTAAAGAAAGATGGAGATTTTACCTCTTAGATGTTTACATGGATGGAGCTGGAACATATTCTTCTGAGCAAAGTATCTCAAGAATAAAAGAAAAAGTATCCAATGTATTCAGTCTTACTATGAAATTATAGCCCAGGAAGAAGGGGAAAGGGAAGAAGGAGGGTAGCAGAGGTTGGAGGGAGAGTAATTGGTGGGACCACACCTACAGTGCATCTTACAAGGGTATATGTGAAATTTACTAGGCGTAGAATATAAGTGTCTTAACACAATAACTAAGAAAATGCCGTGAAGGCTATGTTAACCAGTTTGATGAAAATATTTCAAATTGTATATAAAACCAGCACATGGTACCTCATGACTGCATTAATGTACACAGCTATCATTTAATAAAAAATAAATTTCAACAAAAAGTGCATAATTAGCAGGATCTTAAAATGGAGAATCATGATATTTTAAGTGTATAAAATGATGTATTTGCTATTTTCTTCTACATATTATTCGTCTTCTATGGAAAAGCAAGTATCAAAATAAACTGAATCAGAAATAGGCCTCTGAATCAATGTATGACAAACTATTAAACTAAGATATTTTATAAAAATTTAAGCCTATTACTTCCATTAAAAGAATATTGACTCATGCATTCAACAAATACTTATACCATATATGCCAGATACTGTTCTAGAAGCTTAGAGTACTTAGTAAACATAAGAGAAATATTCCCAACCCAATGGAGCTAGGTAACCTTCTCATGAAGGGAGACAAATGAACAATAGAATAATACACTTCTTAAGAAACATAAACGCTTTTTATATGTTAATAACATTTAGAACATAATTTATTTCATTTTACTTATCATCTTAAAAACTAATTTTTCTACATTTTTATCTCAATACATTTAGGTTTTATTTGGGAAGTACATATTATTTTTTCACTATTGGGAACGTAATTATAGTTTGAAGCACAGAAAAGTCTAGCAGGAGTGTCCAACCTGCAGCCCAAGATGGCTATGAATCAGCCCAACACAAAATTGCATACCTATGTAAAAGATTAGGAGATACTTTGTGATTTCTTTGGTGGAACCCAACTGCACAGTTCTAGAGAGTTAGCTTCGTGGACAACAACATTGTGTCATAACATCATGTAAATTAAATATAAGTACACTCTCTGTATTTGTAGCCCCTTTCTTTTTTTTTTTTTTAAACAGAGTCTTACTATGTTGCCTTGGTAGAGTGCTGTCACATCACGGCTCACAGCAACCTCAAACTCTTGGGCTTAAGTGATTCTCTTGCCTCAGCCTCCCAAGCAGCTGGGACCACAAGCACCTACCACAATGTGCAGCCATTTTTTTGTTGTAGTTGTCACTGTTGTTAAACAGGCCAGGGCCAGGTTTGATTCCACCAACCTAGGTGTATGTGGCTTGTGCCCCAGAGGTATGAGCACCAACCCTCTATATATTTGTATCCTATATTACTTGTTGATAAAGAATAGGTTAAGGATGTGCAATAATAAAGTAATTTTTGACAACAGAGGACTAAAATAAAATACCCATGTTCAAATAGTAAGAAATCATTATTTTAGATTCTTAAATTGAAGTAAGCTATAAGAAAAGAAGTGCTTGACTACTTTTCAATAAAAAGAGTTAATTAAAAAATGATAAATTATCAAGCAATATATTTAAAACAGAATGAAGAGATGAATCAATAGAACAGAGAATGTGCAATATAAAAAAAGTAATATTTCAAATATGTGTTAAGAATAGAATGTTCAGGGTGGCACCTGTGGCTCAAAGGAGTGGGGCATTGGCCCCATATGCCGGAGGTGGCAGGTTCAAACCTAGCCCTAGCCAAAAACTGCAAAAAAACAGAATAGAATGTTCAATAATTTATTCTGGGATACCTCAGTTATTACTGGAAAACAAAAAACATTAAGATTATACCTACATTATACTGACCCTATAATGTCCCCTACCTTTAATGCCAGGTATCAGAAATTTAAACTTAATATTTTTTAAAAGAAGAAAGTGTAACATAGAAATATTTATAATATTAAAAAATGAGAAAGGCCCTTTCAGCATGAGAAATATATACTCCATAAAGATTAATATATTTACCTCACAAAAATTTTTAAACTCCTTAGGCAAAAAGCAACACAATACAAAATGATTTAAAAAAAAAAAAAAGAAAGAAAGAAAACCTGGAAAAATATTGTGTGTGTACATATCCTAAACTATTTTAAATTATTATGAAAAGGATTGATATAATTTTTGAATAAGTAATTATATGACTTTTTTTGAAAGGGGGAATATTTGATACCTTTGACTATGAGAAATGAGAATTTAAGATAGAGTGTAAGTTTAAAAATGTAAAACACTGGGTGGTGCCTGTGGCTCAAAGGAGTAGAGTGGCAGCCCTATATGACAGAGGTGGCAGGTTCAAACCCAGCGCCATCCAAAAAAAAAAAAAGTGAAACACCCAATTTTGACAAAGGTTTAGGTGAACAGAAACTCACAAGGTAGAAAGAGTGGGAAATCTTTTCTGAAGGATAATTTGACAGGGAACTAGTATACTAAGTTTTATTTAAACAAACCATGTGGCCAATAATAATGGTGGTATAAAAGAATGTTTAACAACATTTAAAAACATTTTAGGTGTTATAATAAAAAACTAGAAGTGTAAAGCACAGCATGATTATATTTATTTAAAATATCCATTTTGCAAGTGAATATATTTGAAATATATACTAAAATTTTAAAATATTTTATCAAGGATAAAGGAATATAGGTAGTGAATTTATTCATTCTGAGTCTGGAATGAGGAGAAAACAATGACTTAAGAAATAAATCATTTGAAACAGTAGGAAAAGTAGTTGTAAAAAAATTCTAAATGCCAGTTTCTATTTTCTTAGCACATTAGAAATTTATCTGAAAAGAGTACAGGGGAGAAACAGAGTGGCACATCTTTTGGTAGGAGTTAATAAGGACTAGGGAATTTAAGGAAAGTGACATTATTGTTAAAACACCTTCTGTAGAAAAACAGAATGTGGTTATTTCATAAGATGGTATCCATGTAGCACCAGCACATAATCTAAAAGAGGTTCAGGATGAAGAGGGTAGAAAGAAAAAGAGGAGGGATATGAAGGAAAGAAAACAATAAAGAAGGAAGAAAAAGGCAAAGAAGATGATGAGGGAAAAAAGGGATGGGGAAGAAGGAAACAAATTGGGAAGTATGAAAGAGGAGAGAAGGGCAAAAAAGTAGGAAGGGAAAAACAGAATACTGAAGATATACAGGGCTGCGTACCACAACCAATGACTAAATGACGTAAGAATTTATTCTAAATGAAATAAGGTATTCTGAGGCTCCAATGGAGTGCTCTAGTTAGCTGGAAAATAGTGACTCTATGAAAAGAGGAGTAGACATTGTAGTTGTACAATGTGTACAAATGGTCCTTTACAGCATGAAGGATCTACACAGGACTTCAACAGTGGCCTACGGAGGGTGAGTGCCTAAGTGGCATGTAGTGGGGAAGACTAAAATGCATCCTTTGCAAATCCTCGGGTTTATTTCTGAATTATAATAAAAGATAAAATCTACTTATATTTTCTTAAATAATTCAAGAATTCTTTCAGTTTTAAAAATCTAAGAATATAAAAATTCCAAGAAAAAAAAGACAGGGATACGTATATACTTACAAGATGATTAATTTTTAGACCAAAATGAGAAATAAAATGGCATTAGTGCTAAAAGTACTGGAAAGCTGAGAAAAAGCAGGCAAATATTATCATGCTAAATTACTTGAGATAAAAATAATAGCTAAGCAGAATGAAAGAATATTGTAAAATTCCTTTTCAGAGTCAGTTCTACCACACAATATGTAAATTAGTTTATTTAGTAAGTGCATTTTGTTTTCTGACCTCAGACAATGAATTGAACGCTCTGGTCAAGTGAAAAAGAAAAATCCCTATCCTAAGGGAGTTGGGCTTGTTTAACCAATTAAAGTACACAAGACAAATGCTTTCTAGTACCAGAATAAATAACACACCGCCAAAACAAAGAACAGACGAGGAGCTCTCCCTGGTGCTGCAGTTGGCCTTGGCTGCCTTGAGACCAGACCTAAACTCTAGTTTTCCTCACAGTAAATCCAAATCTATTATTTCTATGCTGATTTATTCGTCTGAATCCTCACCTTACTCTAGCAAATTATACACTTACTTGTCCCTTTGTGTATTCTTCCAAAGATTATTAGAAACTGCATAAAAATAGAGATAGAGCAAAAGGTTCCAGTCTAAGTCACTTATGCAAGATGTTTTCTTCATATTTTTCAATAATTTTAAAAATAACCAAAATATAAAAACATAATAGTACTAATGAATTCTAATAAAAGTATCCTATGCATATTAAAAGCACTAGATTAATCACAGATTATATGGTCAGTTAAGTATCTCTAGAAATTAGTCGTTCTAGAAAAAATTCACCTTTGATCTTACATTCATTCAATTAATGTATCTACTCTAATAAAATCTGTAGATTTTCAGTGTTTTCTCCCTTTCTGATCTACAAGTATCTCATTGCCTAATTAGTATCCATTTTATTAAATTTTTTTAAAAAACAACCATGTCATATTAGAAATAATATAATAATAGCTTAACCTGAGAAACTCATCCAGTTAGACAACTGCTGAGAAACTGTTTGTCTAAAAATAACTCAAAACAAAATAATTCTCTTTATACTACCACCACATGATCTATAAATTACAGGTCTAAAACTTCTAGAGGTCTTTTTTGTGCCTAAGTCATGTTTCTTATTTTTAATCATTTGTTCCTGTTAAGGAAGAAGAAAGAAGCTGTAACTTTGGACAGCAGAACTTTTCTTGCCTGAAAGCAATTTGTAAAAGACATAAAAGGAAACTATACCTACTCTAGAATCCTGCCCAATCCTCCTATCTCAATACCTTCTCCTTTGTGGCCTGACAGAACTTTGGAGCAGGCTGAAAACTTACTCCCTAAGAATGTGAAACATTTTAAGTTAATTGCTAATATAAACTTATATTAGTAGACAATGAATAAGAACAAATTGGAATCAAAGATGAACAGATGTGTAGTATTGAAAAACAATAAAAATGTCTATATTCTTAACCTTTACAAATATAAAAATTAAAATTCTGTTATGTGGTAAAAAACTACTTTAACAAAGTTGCTGGTCTGATCTAGGTTTTTCAGTTGAGGATGACACTGTTCCAGGGATAGTCTGGAAAAATGTGGGGACATTTTTGTTTTCACGGTGACTTAAGAAGCACTACCAGTTATTAGTAGACAGAAAATCAGGGATGCTAAACATGCTACAATGCCCGAAGAATTATACCATACCAAATACCAATAGTGCCTCCATTGAGAAGCATTGATCTAATTCAACTATAAAAGTAAACTAAGAATTCCCAATAAACTGAAAAACTCTTAATGAAGATTTGTTTAATGAACATCTTTTCCAAACATAGGAAATGAGGACTCAAGAGGAGCCCTGTCACCAATGGAAATAAATGTCCTAGCACAATCAAATAATATAACCTAGGCAATGACTATATATTTTTATGCAAACTTAACAAAATGATGCACTCGTATCTCTTCTTGTCCAATCTATTCAACAAACTAAAGAAAATAAAATTTAATAAATAAATAAGTAAATAAAGAATGAATGAATGAAAGAAGTATGCATACCACCTACTGTGAAAGAAACAAAATACAAACAAATCATAAAATCCCTTAGGAAGCAAATCATTGGAAAGATGAATTTTGCTACAATGAGTTAAATAAGCAGTGGAGCCCAGGCTAGGGATCATTATGACATTTCTATCAGACTTCACACCACTTCCAAATGAGCTATAAATAGGTAACCAAATAAAACTAATTTATAAATTGCTATCAGTGACTTTGATTTCATACTGATAATTAAATTTTTATAGATAGAATTCCCTTTTTTTTTATTTTTTAAAGCTATTCAGTTGGGGCAGTGCCTGTGGCTCAAAGGAATAGGGCACTGGCCCCAAATACTGGAGGTGGAGGGTTCAAACCTGGCTCCGACCAAAAAAAAAAGCTATTCACTCTATGGTAATTCTCATTTTCTCTCTGTCTCTTTTATTTATTTATTTGAGACAGAGTCTCACGTTGTTGCCCAGACTGTAGTGCAGTGAACAAGCATAATTCACTATAACCTCAAATTCCTGGGTTCATCGATCCTCCCGCCTCAGCCTCTCAAGTAGCTGGGACTAAGAGCTACTTGACACATCCAGCTATTTTTATAATTTTTAACCGAGATGAGGTTTCACTTTGTTACAAAGGCTGGTCTCAAACTCCCAGGTTCAAGTGATCCTACCACCTTGGTCTCCTAAAATGCTGCAATTACAGATTTGAACCACTGCACCTAATCTATCTGTATAATATTTGAGTTTGAAGGACAAATATATTTACTATATGCGATTGTAAATCTGTTTACCTTACTCAAATGATGTGTATTTAAAATCCTTAAAATAAATTGTATTTTGAATATATTAAAAAAATAATATTACTTTGGTAGAAAGTAATAAAAATTAAATCCAAATGTTTTCATCCAATAAGTTATAAACCATGAAAAAGAATTTACTAAAACATTATTAAACAATTAGAAGAAACTATACTGCTAGAAAAGTGAGTACATACTGCCATACCACTGTATGAGTAACAATTTCTCAAAACTAGAGGCAGGTGGCGCCTGTGGTTCAAAGGAGTAGGGCACCGGCCCCATATACTGGAGGTGGCGGGTTTAAACCTGGCCCCTGGCCAAAAACTGCAAAGAAAAAAAAAAAGAAAAAAACTACAGTAGAGACTGATAAAATAAGTATATGCAACTTTCCAGTATTATTGTTCTTTTAGACTTCTTTTAAGATAATGAAAGAACATGTTAAATTGGAAATTGCAGATTACTATTTAATAAAAAATATTGTTTAATTGAAGTTATGATGAAAACACTTTGAAGAGTATTTTTGTTGTTATTAAAAAGAAACACAAGATCTGAAATGGTTATTTTTACTTTCAGATATTTGTATCCATGCTCCTACTATTTTTTAATTGTTAAAAAGCATGAGAGAATGAGAAACTAACAAAGACATTGAATCGTGAGGTAAAAGAAGACAGCAATTCAGAAAGCAAAACAGCATTTGAGGCAATGTTGGTCCTCGGAGGACTGTGGAAAAGGTGACTGAGCCAGAGCAGGATGTTCAGCAGAAATAAAAACAACTATGTTTTATAATAGGACCCTGAAAAAATTTCACACAGTAGTAAAGGTGAGCAAAACGTAAGGAAGCCTTATACACATTACAGAATAATTTTAAGACTTGTACGGAGCTCACAAAATTTTAAGCTCTAAAATTGAATTAAGTTGATCCTAGCTTGCTAATGCCCTATGATTCTGTCATAAACAAACTGTTCAAAATAAACTCTGATGAAAAAAATACAATTTCAGTTCTCAAGTTACATCTATAAACGAGTGTCAAGTACACTCCAGTATACAGAAACAACCAGAGAAACCAGAAAGCAAAAGCCATAAGAGCCAACAAAACCCCTATCTGCAATTCTGCTTTGCATAGTTACCTGCAATCAACCACTAATCCTAAAATGTTAAATGAAAAATCCTAGAAATGATCCAAAAGTATTAAATTGCCACCATTCTGAGAAGCATGATGAAATCTTGTGCCATGTACAGTATATAAATCAGAGGCAGTTACAGAATAAAAATATTCTAAGGTCTTTCAATTTATGAGAAAACGATAAAAGTACAAAGAAGTAGATATTAGTAAGTCAAGAGTAAATGTTAATGAGTGTAAATATCCACATATCCTAAAAAAGATATTTAAAAAGCTAAAAAAGACAAAACATGTATAAACAAGTACAAAGACAAATATACAAAACAGACATCAGATTTAAACCTAAATACAAGTATATTACCAGTTGTACTAAATATAAACAGACTAAAACAAAGATTCTCCAAGTATACATTTTTAAAGACTCTGTTGCCAAGGCTAGAGAGCAATGGCATCATCATAGCTTGCTACAACCTCAAATTCCTGGGCTCAAGTGATCCTCCTGACCCAGCCTCCTGAGTAGCTAGTACTAAGGGTGCATGCCACCACTCCTGGCTAATTTTTCTATTTTTAGCTGAGATAGGGTCTCACTCTTGCTCAGGCTGGTTTCAAACTCCTCTGATCTCACATCATACTGCCTCAGCCTCCCAGAGTGCTAAGATTACAGATGTAGCTACTATGCATGGCTCCAATTACATTTAAAAAGTTAAACTATGCTATCAAAAAGTTGAAAATCTTTAAATACTAACCAAATACATAGTATTAGATGATACAGTTATATTTTAACATAAAAATCTTTATTAAAGTAATTTTTACAATGGTGAGATATTCAATTTTCTAACAAGCAAACATTTAATTTATCATTAAGATGCTACCATTTTAACCTTGACCTAGTAAGAGCCCCAAAATACATATGCAAAAATAGATGAAACTCAAAGACAAAATAAGACAAATCCACAGTTACTATGTTAGTTTCACTTTTTCAGCACATCTCTGTTTATAATCAAAGAAACAATAAAAACCCTGTAAGGACATAGTTTTATCTACTTTATTAACAAACTAATGAGCATACTTCATATAAAGTACTGTACTCTGTGTTACAATGCAGAATATACTCAGGCACACACAGAACATATTTTAAAAATGTATCAGACACTAGACCACAAAATAAACTTCAAACAACTAGAATCATATTCATAGTATAATATGTTCTCTGATTTCACAATGCAAATAAATCAGATAACAGTAACAAAAAGACCAGAAAGAATTCACATTTGGAAATTAAGAAATAATATTCTTTTTTTTTTTTTTTTTTTTTGAGACCGAGCCTCAAGCTGTCCCCCTGGGTAGAGTGCCGTGGCATTACAGCTCACAGCAACCTCCAACTCCTGGGCCGAAGCGAGTCTCCTGCCTCCACCTCCCAAGTAGCTAGGACCACAGGTGCCCGCCACAACGCCCGGCTATTTTTTGGTTGCAGCCGTCATTGTTGCTTGGCGGGTCCAGGCTGGGGATTCAAACCCGCCACCTTAGGTGTACGTGGCTGGCGCCTTAGCCAGTTGAGCTATAGGCGCCGAGCCAAATAATACTCTTAACACAAAGTACAAAGAAGAAATTCTACTAATGTAGAACATCAAAAAACATTTTTAACTTAACCATAATAAATGAGAACATGCAAAACCTATGGCAACCAGTTAAAAGCAGTAACTTAAGAAAATATAGAGTTTCCCAAGTACAAAGGTTTAAAAGTAAACATGACAAGGATCCATCTCAAAAAGTTTAAAAAAGCATCTATCTAAATAAACTCAAAATAGATGAAAGGTAATAAAAGATGAAAGCAAAAATTAATGGGCAGTGCCGGTGGCTCAGGGAGTAGGGTGCCAGGCCCCATAAACCAAGGGTGGTGGGTTCAAACCCAGCCCTGGGCCAAACTGCAACAAAAAAACAGCTGGGCATTGTGGTGGGCCCCTATAGTCCCAGCTACTCAGAAGGCTGAGACAAGAGAATCACTTAAGCCCAAGAGCTGGAGGTTGCTGTGAGCTGTGACGCTATAGCACTCCACAGAGGGCGACAAAGTGAGACTCTGTCTCTAAAGGAAAAAAAATAAAGAAAAGTAGAAATTAATGAAATAGAAAACAAGAATCAACAAATTCTGGAGACGCCTGTGGCTCAAGAAATAGGGCACTGGCCCGATATACCAAGGGTGGCAGGTTCAAGCCCAGCCCTGGCCAAAACTGCAAAAAAATCAACAAATTCCAAAGTGGTTGAGAAGGAAACACAGACATGGACAAGGGTGGTAAGGAGAGGGCAGGGTGCAATGGCTCACATCTGTAATCCTAGGATTGGGAGGCTGAGGCAGGAGGATTGCTTAAGGCCAAGAGTTCAAGACCATCCAGGCCAAAAGCCAGACCCAGCTATATAAAATAGTAAAATTAGTTGAGTGTAGTGGCTTTAGCCTATAGTCACACCTACTCAGGAAGCTGAAGTAGGAGAAACCCCTGAGCCTAGAAGTTTGAGGTTACCGTGATCTATGATGATGCCAGGACATTCTAGTCTGAGTGGCAAGGCAAGACACTGTCTCAAGAAGAAGAAAAAAAAAAAAAAAACAAGAATGAAAAAACAAGATATCAAACTGGTAGCAGTGGCTCACACCTGAGCTCACAGGTTCGAGACCAGCCTGAGCTACAATGAGACCCCATCTCTAAAAACAGCCTGGCATTGTGGTGGGTGTCTATAGTCTCAGCTACTCAGGAGGCTGAGGCAAGAGAATCACTTGACCCCAAGAGTTAGAGGTGGCTGTAAGCTATGACGCCGGGGCAATCTCCAGGAGTGACAAAGTGAGACTCTGTCTCAAAAAAGAAAAAGACACCATATCAATTACAGAGTCTGCTGCATATAGTATCGGACTAGTATTATTATTTTTAAAGAAATTTAACCTGTAATCACAAACTCTTTCACAAAGAATACTTGAGACCCTAGAAGACTTCCTCCTTGCTGATAGAAATTATATCATATACTAAGCATAGAATATAAATGTCTTAACACAATAACTAAGAAAATGCAGCGAAGGCTATGTTAACCAGTTTGATGAAAATATTTCATATTGTATATAAAACCAGCACATTGTACCCTATGATTGCATTAATGTGCACAGCTATGATTTAATAAAAAAAAAGAAAAAAATTATATCAAATACTAGAGAAATAAATTACAATCTTACATGTACTTTTCCAATGATAGGAAAAAGTTCATCATACTCTGATAGGAAAGCCCACTAAGGACATTTCAGGCAAAGAACAGGCCAAATCACCTATATATATAGATATAAAACTATAAAGAAAATATTAGCAAATTAAATACCAGAATATATAAATGATAATACTTTACAACCAAATTTATTCCAGGAATTAAGATTGACTTAACACTGTAAAATGTGATTGGCAAAACTTAAAGAATATGTAAGGCTAATCTATATGATAATTTCAATAGATGCATTTGAAAAAAATTCAATATTTGCAATAAAAAAATACTTCAACACCATTAAAATTGCTATTATTAAAAAAAACAGAAAATACATGGTGAGGATGTGAAGAATTTGGAATCTTTGTACACTGCTGGTGGGAATATAAAATGGTATAGCCACTATGGGAAATACAGCATTCCTCAAAAAATTAATAATAGCATTACCACATAATCCACCAATTCCACTTGTGGGTATTTAAAAAAAAATTAAAGCAAAGATTTGGAAGATTATTCATACACACATTCATACCAATATTATCCATAGCAACCAAAAAGGAAGGAGCCCAATTGTCCAGTGATGATTAGATTAAAAATAAACCACAGAAAAAACTATTCTCAAAGTAGGAATAGAATTCCTTACTTGATAAAGGATATTTATTTTAAAAAATCCAACAACGAACATATCTAAATGATAAAGGCTTTCCTTTTAAAACCTGAACAGTTGGGCATTCATATCTATAATCCCAGTTACTTGGGAAGCTAAGGTAAAAGGATCACTTGAGGTCAAGAGTTCAAAAACCACCTGGACAGCACACTGAGATGTCATGTCTAAAAATATTAGCCAAGTATGGTGACACACCATTTGAACCCTGGAGTTCATGGATATAGTGAGCCCTAACTGACCATATCGCTATAAAATAAAATTTTAAAAGTATAAATAAATAAAACTTGGAATAAGAGAAAGATACCTGCCACTATGATTTCTAATCAACAGTCTCTTAGAAGTTAGCCAAGATAAAGATTGTACGATTGGAAAGGAGTATATAAAATTGTCATTATTTGTGGATACTAGCATTCTTTATATAAAAAAATCCAGAAAAGGCTCAGTACCTGTACTGGGTGGTTAGGGCACTGGCCACATATACTGGGGTTGGCAGGTTCGAACCTCGGCCTGGGCCTGCTAAAAGCAGCAATGACAACTACAACCAAAAAATGGCTGGGTGTTGTGGCGGGTACCTGTTAATTCCAGCTACTTGGGAGGCTGAGGCAAGAGAATCCTTAAACCCAAGAGTTTGAGGTTGCTGTGAGCTGTGACAGTACAGCACTATACAGAGAGCAACTTAGTGAGACTCTGTCTCAAACAAATGAACAACAACAACAAAATCCAGAAAAATGTATTATTGAAATTAACCAAGAGCTGGCACTTCCCCCATCTTCTCCTTTGCTTCCTCTCTCACTATGTGATCTCTGCACAATGGCTCCCCTTGCCTTCTGCCATGAGTAGAAGCAGCTTGAGGCCCACATCAGAAAAGTGGATGTTGGGGTCATATTTCTTGTACAGCTTAGAGAACTGTGAGCCAAATAAACTTCTTTCCTTTATAAATTACCCACCTCAGATATTTGTTTGTAATAACAACGAATGGACTGAGACAGAATTTCACCAATGTTAGCTAATTCATGTAATCCTTCCAACCACCTAAGATTATGAAGTAGGTACTATTATTCCTCCCACATTAAATCATATTAGCATACTATGTGTCCACATACGTATTTCACGTTTTGCTTTCAAGGCTATGCTTTAGCCACCATACTTAACAAGTATTAACTCACACACTTTCCCTGCTATGTAGCTTTCTCAAGGATTCTTAAGACTAGATCTGTCCCCTACTTTAAGCAATCAAAAGAATCCTTTATTTTTCATTGGTGACAAACTAGAAATAAGAAAGCTGTATGTTGTAGAGGAAAAAATGTGTATAGTTTAATTTATAAATATGAATTACATAACAGTACATTGTTTGGGGGGGGTTGCAGTTTTTGGCTGGGGCTGGGTTTAAACCCGCCATCTCCAGTATATGGGGCCAGTGCCCTACTCCTTTGAGCCACAGGTGCTGCCCCATAACAGTACACTGTTATAAAGGATATAAGTCCCTACGGTGACTCACAGATTGACAACATTCCTCCCCAGAGTTATGTAATGTTAAACATTAAAGGTTTTTTTAAAAAATAACTTTTATTTTCATGGCTGACCCTCTCTATATTATACATAGTAAATTCATTATCTCATTGGCTCTTTGTTTTAGAATATTTCTATTTTAAAAGTAATAAAATATAAGGCCTAAGTACTATAAGTTGAGTATCCCTTACCTGAAACATGTGGGAACAAAAGTGTTTCAGATTTTAGATTTTTGAAAATTTGGGATTTTGAAAGATTTTGGAATATTTTTATTTACTTACTGGTTGAGAACCTTTAATCATAAATCTGAACTGCTCCAATGAGCAGTTCCTTTGAGCATTATATTGGTTGGCATTTATAAAGGTTCAAAGTTTGGAGCATCCTGAATTTTAGATTTTTCAATTAGGGATATTCAGCCTATAATAATTTTTGCAATATTTTTTTCACTAACCCAAGGGCCTGGTACTTAGACCTTTTGGAATATGGCTCATTGCTCTTTTACTATCACATAAATTAGCAAGGAAAAACATTCACCTTCATACCAAGGGAGAGAGGCAAAGATTTTTGTGTTTCTCATGAAAAAAAATTCAATTCTAATTCAATCTTCCCACTATAATTAATGATTCTGATGACACTATTTACCAGTTACTAATCACTATGAAGGAGGTATTACTAAAACTTTTTAATAAGTAGAAGACTGGGCTCAGTGCTTGTGGCTCAAGTGGCTTAGGCGCCAGCCACGTACACCTAAGGAGGCAGGCTCAAATCCAGCATGGGCCCGCCAAACAACAATGACAGCTACAACCAAAAAAAAAAAAAAAGCCAGGCATTGTGGTGGGCACCTGTAGTCCCAACTACTTGGGAGGCTGAGGCAGGAGACTCACTTAAGCCCAGGAGTTGGAGGTTGCTGTGAGCTGTGATGTCACAGCACTCTACCCAGGGGGACAGCTTGAGGCTCTTGTCTCAAAATAATAATAATAATAAGTAGAAGACTGAAGATTAAAAAAGTTAAACAATCTGCCCCAAATTAAACAATCTGCCCAAACACAAACCTCGGGCAAGTGACAGAAATCAGGATTCAAACATGTTTAACTTCGTAACACTCTAGTGCTCCTATCGCTATAGTCTATTGCCTTTATCTTATTGATCTCATTTTCCATCACTTCCATCTGTCAAAGAATATAAGAAAATAAGAAGGGAGGCTAAAGATTGATAGAGAATTTTCTAGTTAAAAAGTTTTCCTTTCTTATGTCTCATATAAATTTCAGCTATTTACTAATATTTAGGTAATTTATTGTAACAGAAAGAGGCTCCAAATACCTGTTTGTTTGGTTTTTTTTGAGACACAGTCTCACCATGTCACCCTTGGTAGAATGCTGTGGCATCACAGCTCACAGCAACCTCAAACTCTTACGCTTAAGCAATTCTCTATAGGCGCCCACCACAATGCTTGGGTATTCTCTTATTGCAGTTGTCATTGTTGTTTAGCTGGCCCTGGCCAGGCTCAAACCCTGCATGTTCGGTGCATGTGGCTGGTGCCATAACCACTATGCTATGGGTGTTGAGCCTAAATACTCGTTTCTTAACTATTAAAGCCAGTTTTCCCACATAAAAAAACGGATAATACTGTGGATAATACCAATCATGGTTTTAAGTAACATTCGTGTAAACAGGCTATCTATCGAAAAGTAGTAGTTGGAATAACATTTTCTTCCTATGTTATCTGCTTCTGACTAACTCAAGAATATTGTAACAAGCCAGGTGCTGTGACCTATGCCTGTAATCCTAGCTCTCTGGGAGGCTGAGCAAGGAAGATTGCTTGAGCTCAGGAGTTCAAGATATGCTTGAGCAAGAATGAGACCCTATTTCTACAAAAAATAAAAAAATTAATTGGTATGGAGGTAGGTACCTGCAGTCCCAGCTACACTACAGGATAAGGAATGAGGACCACTTGAGTCTCAGGGTTTGAGACTGCAGTGAACTACAATGATGGCACTGTAGTCTATCCAGGATAACAGAGTGATACTCCATCTCAAAAAAGTATTAATACAAACAAAACCTTCAAACACAAATATATACAAAAACACACATTTTACAAAGAACAGTTCAAAACCTAAACAATTCACAATTTTCAATTGGGTTTTATTTCATTTATCAGTAGAAGTTAATCTGTGTTGTAAAGAAAGAAGTGGAGATACATACAAAACAGATACAACGACTTTTTAAAATATAAAAGTAAATAAATGCACTAATTACATTGTTTTGTAACTACTTATTTACAAGTCACTCTCCCGGTGAGCTTCTAGAGAACAAATGTGCTTTATATCAGTTGCTAATATTTGCTGGACAGTAGCTCTCTTAGCCAAGCCAGCTCTCTTCTAAGCACTTCACATGTACAACAGTACTATGCCATTGGTTCTATTATTATTCCCACTTGACAGAAGAGTACTAACTTGCCCAAGGTCTCTCCAGTAGAAGCAATAGAATAAGAAACCAAACTCTACCTAGTTGGGCACAGTGGCTCACACCTGTAATCCCAGCACTCTGGGAAGTATAGGCAGGTAGATTGCTTGAGCTCAAGAGTTCAACAATAGCCTGAGCAAGAGCAAGACCTCATTTCTAAAAACAGCTGGGCATTATGGCAAACACCTATAGTCCCAGCTACTTGTGAGGCTGAGGCAAGAGGATCTCCCTACGCCCAAGAGTTGGAGGTTGCTATGAGATATGATGCCACAGTACTCTAGCGCTACTGAGTGAGACTGTCTCTCAAAAAAAAAAAAAAAAACACTCTATCTAAACTGTCTCTCACAAATTTCTATCTATAAATATTAGGAAAAATGACATAAAGCTGAATAAATGGGAAACTAAAATCCAATTACGGGACATGAAATTTCTAAAGAATTCTTCTAAATGTCTAGTGCAAATTTCTCTAGACCAGTTCTCAACCAGTGGGTAGCAACCCACAGTAACAGTGTCAAAGGGCCGCAGCATTAGGAAGGTTGAGAACCACTGCTCTAGACTAAATTTCTCAGTCCTCACTATAGACTGCAATCATCTGCATGCTTTTTAAAAATACCCAATGCCCAGGGCGGTCAGAGAGTAGGGCACTGGCCCCATATATCAAGGGTGGTGGGTTCAAACCCGGCCCGGGCCAAACTGTAACAAAAAAATAGCCAGGCACTCTGGCGGGCACCTGTAGTCCCTGCTACTCGGGAGGCTGAGGCAAGAGAATCTCCTAAGCCTAGGAGATGGAGGTTGCTGTGAACTGTAACACCACAAAGTGAGACTCTGTTTATTTTAAAAAAAAAAAAAAAATCCAACGCCCAGGTCTTCAAAAAAAAAAAAGTCAATTTTGATTTAGATCTTTAAACTTATCAACATTAGTTTTTCCTTTGTAGGGTTATTTTTTAAATCTCCTCCAAGTATGTAACTATTTGTTCTTCATGTATTCTTCTGATCCCTAATATTATATACTGTATTTTCTACTTTGTTCCTTACTATACTTGCTAGTGAATTTTCTATTTTATTTAATTTTCCAAATAAACACCACTCGGCTTTATCAAGTCATCTGTATTCTGGTTTTTCAATCACTGTACTACATCTTTTTTTTTTTTTTTGAGACAGAGCCTCAAGCTGTCCCCCTGGGTAGAGTGCCGAGGCATTACAGCTCACAGCAACCTCCAACTCTTGGGCTCAAGTGAGTCTCTTGCCTCCGCCTCCCAAGTAGCTGGGACCACAGGTGCTCGCCACAACGCCTGGCTATTTTTTGGTTGCAGCCGTCCTTGTTGTTTGGCGGGTCCGGGCTGGGGATTCGAACCCGCCACCTTAGGTGTACATGGCTGGCACCTTAGCTGGTTGAGCTATAGGCACCGAGCCACTACATCATTTTTTAACAGCTGCTAAGTTCTTCAAATGTAAATACATAGAATAGATAAAATTTTACTTTCTTACAAAATGGCAAATAAGGTTACCATTAAAGACCTCACTGATTCCTATTTATTATCAATATAATTATCAATATAACTTTTATTGCTGTTTCTTTTTATATCACATGACAAGCTATGTTATTTATAAAAAGACTATGCAGTATATGTCAAAGCCATCTAATTCTAAAATTTCTATTTATATTCCTCTCACTAGTTATCTTTTAAACGTTCTCTCTTCCTTTTTAAAAACCTATCTGTATCCCTCCTTCCCCCTCAAAGTTTTCTATTAATTCTCTACAACTTGTATAGTAATACTTTTTACACCTCCCCATTACTGGCATTTAATAGTTACTGAGAAAGCAGGTTTTATCTTGTACTAGAATAGTGCTTCCAAAATTGGCCTACAGGGCGGCACCCATAGCTCAGTGGGTAGGTGCCACCCATATACTGCAAGACTGGCAGGTTCAAACCTAGCCCTGGCCAGCTAAAAATCAACAATGACAACTGCAACAACAACAACTAAAAATAGCCAGGCATTGTGGCAGGCACCTGTAGTCCCAGCTACTTGGGAGACTGAGGCAAGAGAATCACTTAAGCCCAAGAGTTTGAGGTTCTGGGAGCTGTGAGGCCCTGGCACTCTACTGAGGGCAACATAGTGAAACTCTGTCTCCAAAATTTAAAAAAAAAAAAAAAAGAAAACCAAAAATGGCCTACAAAATACTTGTTCCTCAGGATCTTAAGAAATCACCAAAAATAATACAGTACTGAAAAGAATTCCATTAACTCTGAGAAATACAGGTTCCTATATAACAGTGGTTCTCAACCTTCCTAATGCCACGGCTCTTTAATATAGTGCAACCCACAGGTTGAGAATCACTGCTTTATAGGAACATATGTTAATATACGTAGTGAATCTCTCTATCAAGGATATTAATATGTAGTTTTTCTCAGATTCACATATCCTTCCTGAAACTTCTAACCCCAAACGATTAATATTTTATAGTTTGGGAAATGCTGCCCTCAGAAAATTTAATCAACAGAAATAATTTCCATTTGTAAACGACTGAAAACCAGAAATACAGGGAAGTCCTCCAAACTGATCCAAGGAATAAAGTACTTTGAGGAAAAATTAGCCTTGTAACAACTAAAGCGAAGGTTCCTTACCTTGTATGAAAATATATCCATTAGGCCAGGTATAGTGGCTTATACCTGTAATCCTAGCACTCTGGGTTTCCAAATAAACACTACTTGGCTTTAGAACACTACTTGTATTCTGGTTTTTCAATCACTTGCACTACATCGTTCTTTAACAGCTGCTAAGTTTGGATAGATTGCTTGAGCCCACGAGTTCAAGATAAGCCTGAGAAAAAGTGAGACCCCATCTCTACGAAAAATAGAAAAACTGAGGCAAGAGGATCGCTTGGGCCCAAGAGCTGGAGGCTGCTATTAGCTATGATGCCACAGCACTCTACCCAGGGAAACACCTTGAGACTGTCTCAAAAAAAAAAAAAAGAAAATATATCCATGAATCTTATAACACTTGGTATTTAATGAAAGGCAAAAAAGTAACTCATCACAGAGAAACTAAACTTTTTTAGTTTTACTGAACAAAGATTTCAGCTGATAAAATTTGATACTCCTTTTTTATAAACATGCAACTATATTCTTATAAACTATAAGCATTGGAAAGGTGCTTTTCCTTTACACCAGCAATTAAGATTAAGTCTTCCCATAACGTCACAATCAAGAAAACATTCTTAAAAAAAAAAAACAACTTTCAATATGTTAAAAAATATACAAAAAATACTGAAAATAATTTGGAAATTTTATAATTAAGGACTAAATATGGAAAATATACCTTTAATATTAAAATTATACTAATAACATTCTGTTACATCTTACCCTAATACTTTATTCTGAAATCAGCATATTGTGCCTAACTGAACTCCAGGATTAATCTTGTAAGTGAATAGTTACTTACAGATTGCATACGTGTGTTATGTATGTATATGTCTCTGTGTGTGTTTATCTTATGAAATATACAAATCAATCTGTAATGGCATTATCTTGGTTGATTTCTTTTAGCAGGTTTTCTTTTATTATAATTTAAAGGTGAGTATTCCTCATTGATCAAGTGTAGCAGTGAACTTAGTAACTTTTTTTTTTTTTAAAGTGGCAAAGCCACATCTTTTTTTTTTTTTTTTGAGACAGAGCCTCAAGCTGTCCCCCTGGGTATAGTGCTGTGGCATCACAGCTCACAGCAACCTCCAACTCCGGGGCTCAAACGAGTCTCCTGCCTCAGCCTCCCAAGTGGCTGGGACCACAGGCACCCGCCACAATGCCCGGCTATTTTTTGGTTGCAGCCGTCGTTGTTTGGTGGGCCTGGGCTGGATTCGAACCCGCCACCTTGGGTGTACATGGCTGGTGCCTTAGCCACTTGAGCCACAGGCGCCGAGCCGAACTTAGTAACTTTTTTACAGCAATATTTAACACTTCTCTGCAGCAGTGGTTCTAAATCAGGACTGATTTTGCCCTCTACCTCTAAGGTGCATTTGGCAATCTAGAGACACTTTTGGTTGTCACAACAGAGATGGAACGTCTAGCAGGGAGAAAGCAAGGATGCTGCTACACACACTACAAAGGACAGGATAGCTCCCACAACAAAGAATTATCCAAGCCAAAATGTTAATAGTGCCAAGACTGAGAAACTCTACTCTATACAGCAAAGTAGTGTATCCATTGCCAAAAGGAGTCATGGTTATACCATTATACAAGAAACACTCTAAACACAAAGGCCTATTATTATTCTTTCTTTTCAAGGCTGCTCTACTAACAAATATCACCGAATTATGAGCATTCCCAACATG
This sequence comes from Galago senegalensis, assembly GCA_963575145.1. Classification (NCBI taxonomy): domain Eukaryota; kingdom Metazoa; phylum Chordata; class Mammalia; order Primates; family Galagidae; genus Galago; species Galago senegalensis. Next base: position 8,655 of record CAUYTI010092495.1, on the reverse strand, counting down.
ACATGTGAAATAATTTGAGCCAGTGAAGGTGTCTGCAAGATTAGGAATCTTCAAGAGTAAAAGATATCTAAATTAGCTATAAATCCTTGTGTACATACTTGGTGGTAATTTGTCTGAATCTTATTATTTAGTAAAATTCTCAGGAAGTGTTCATGAAGAAAAACATTCCCTGAGCCTTTTTACCCAACATATCAATAAAGATTTTCATGGCTTTCACACTTGAAACTCATTTGGCTAGATATAAATCCACACATTGCCCCTTGGCTCACATTTTCTTTCACTGAGTATCTTAAATATGTTATTCCATTTTCTCCTGGAATAAAAGCATTGCTTTTAAAAGTCTAATGACAATCTTATTTTCTAAGGCAGTTAGTATTTCTGCCTACTGCCCAATGGATTGTTTTTCTTTAACGTTCACTGATTTTAAGAGAATTCCTATCAGTTGTCATAATTCTGGATCAATAATCCCAGGTAGATAGTTGCCATTTTTACATACAGTTACAATTTTCTTTTTAATTTTAAGAACTTTTATAAAAGTATAATATTCAGTATCTAATGTTCTATTTCCTTGCTATCGTTTTCTTCTTCAGGAACGTGTATTATCCATATATGAGACTTTGTTTTCTCTTAAATTTCTTTTTTTTGATTAAAAAATAATTTCCTCTCTTCATCTTGTATCACTTTACACATTTGCCTATGTTTATTTACTCTTGGATTTCTTCTAGATTAGGGCTCATTTCTGAAACTTTTTCCTATACATTCCTGAGTTTTATTACCTTATTTCTAAGTTTTTCTTTTTCTTTTTTTTTTTTCTTTGAGACAGAGCCTCAAGCTGTTGCCCTGGGTAGAATTCCATGGCATCACAGCTCACAGCAACCTCCAACTCCTGGGCTCAAGTGATTCTCCTGCCTCAGTCTCCCAAGTATCTGGGACTATAGGTGCCCGCCACAATGCCCAGCTATTTTTTGGTTGCAGCCATCATTGTTTGGCGGGTCCGGGCTGGATTCGAACCCGCCAGCTCAGGTGTATGTGGCTGGTGCCTTAGCTGGTTGAGCCACAGGCGCCGAGCCCCAGGATTTTCTAATTCCAAATTTATGCTTTTCTTTAATATATCATTTTCTTAAATTCTTTCAGCTTGTTCTGAAATAGTAGGTAACTGTAGTCATTTGTTTTTTAGGCATATCTAGTTTGCATTCATTGTTTTTAAAATGTCACTTTGCTTCCTATTTTTTTTTCCTCTAAAATAACTTTTGGGATCTTTATTTCTATCTTTTTGTATTACCCATTTTTTAAAGAGATAGGTTTCTCTGAACTTTTATTAGGAGGCTTGGTTTAGCACAGGTTTTCTAACATCTCAAAGCTCGTCCTGTTATTTTTGTGTGGTCTTCAAAAGCAACTTGTTTTCTAAGAAGAAGATCTGGCTGCATTCTTTTCCCTCACTTTTATCTGACTCTTGTATATCTATTATTCCTGTAGTGTTCAATATGGACTTTAAGCAATTTCCTTCTAGTGTAGGTTTTGTCCTGGAGCTAAAGCTGCCTAGTTTTGATAGTTCATATCGGCAAGATGATCCATCCTCTTCAATCTTACAATTTATCTATCACTTATACTCATTCTGTTTCCACCTGCTTTTCTCAAATTAGTCCACTATGTACTTGCAGGGTATTGTGGAACTTTCCTATTTTTCTGGTCTGTAAAACCATCCAGTGTTTCTCTATGTTTACTCCTTCATGGAGTTCTATAGTTGTGATTAAGCCTCATTCTCTTGTATTTAGGGCTCACAGAACATCTTATCACTTAGTGCTTTGGAGATGTTGTCCATGAATGTTTTGCTTTACCTTTTGAGTAGGCAGCTTCTACAAAGGATCCCAGTGATTCCTGACTCCTTCAAGTCCTTCAAATTCCCTCCCCTTGGGTATAAGCTAAACCAGTGGTTCTCAACCTTCCTAATGCTACGGCCCTCTAATACAGTTCCTATGGGTCGCAACCCACAGGTTGTGAACTGCTGGGCTAAACCCACTAACTTGCCTTTAAGATCAGCGTATGACAGAAATAATAAGATGTCCTCTTCTGAGATTAGGTTACATAATCTGGCTTCCATTCTGTTCACCTTATTTTGCTCTCCCACTTGCTTGCTCCAATGTAAACCAGTTGCCCACTATGAGCTGCCCAATGGAGAAGCTAAGGGAGGCCTCCTGCCAACAATCAGTAGAAATTGAGACCCTCTTGATAATGGCCCACAAGGAAATGAATTCTGTTAACAACCCCTAGAGTGAATCTAGAAGCATATCCTTCCCCAGGAGAATGAGATGACTATAGCCCAGGCCGACAATTAACAGTCTTGATTTTAATAGATTGACTGGGAGAGACTAGAGCAAGAGTACAGATTCAGAACTCACAACTTTAAGATAATAAATATTTGTTGTTGTAAGTGTGGCTTTGAAGGGTAATTTCTTATGCAGCTATGGATAACACTTTTTCTTCCAGCTCTGTTACCACCAGGGTGGAAGATTCAAAACTATTTGAATCCCAGAGAGATTCCCTAGAGAGAATCCCTAGAGAGATTCAAAACTATTTCACAAATAATTTTAAAAACAAACACAGGGGGCCCAAAAATTGCACATGAACTTTATGGATACCCTGTATTACTCTTTAAAATATTTAGTACATTTTTCTTTAATTTTTTTTCTTTCTCTCTCTCTCTTTTTTTTTTTTTTTGGAGACAGAGTCTCACTTTGTTTCTCTTGGTGGAGTGCCATGGCATCATAGCTCACAGCAATATTTGAGCAACATTTGAACAACATTTTGGGCTCAAAATATTCCCTTGCCTCAGCCTTCCAAGTAGCTAGGACTTCATGAGGCCACCACAGTGCCTGGCTTTTTTTTTTTTTTTTAAGAGAAAGGGTCTCATTTTATCTCAGATTGGTCTCAAAACTCATGAGCTCAGGTGAACAAACAGTCTCAGCTTCTCAGAGTTCTGAGAGTATAGGCATGAACCACCATGCCCAGCCATTTTTCTTTAATTTCTTAGGTCAATTTTATTAGCTTAGCAAAGAAAATTAATACATTCTGTTAATTTACTTCAAAATGTAAATGTACTCTCTGCCGTTTAGTTCTCAAAAAAGCAATTCCTTTTTTCTCAGAGAAACTGAAGTAATTATAGCATCATTAATTTTAACATGCATTACTGTAAAAATCAAATGCTTTATTTTCTGGCAGCTAGAGTTTACTACATAAAGAAAAACAGATACTAATCACATCATGTTTTATATGAATAAAAATTATACTAAAAAAAGTGCAAAGGTATATTCCTCTCCCAAAATACAGAAGTCATTCTCTAGCTTATGTATGAGGCCATTTACTCATAGAAAGTCATTTACACCAAGTTTTAAAATTCCTGTTAATGCTTATCCTAATTTGCAAGATAAAATTATCTCCACTCACCCCTCATTAAAGTTCCATCAGAGATTCGTCAGTTTGTTTCATGGATGTATCCTCATTGTCTACAAAGTGTGTGGCATACCGTAAATGCTCAGTAAATTGTTGAAATCTATCCAAATCTGCTACAATACAACTAGCATTTACTTAGTATTTACCAAACACCAGGCACTCTGCTAAGTACTTTTACATGTATTGTCTTTTAGAATGCTAACTTTTTAACTTTCATTTAACAGGCAACAAACTGAGGCCTAGAAGTTCGGAAATTTATCCAACACAAACACAGTAAGCAAGAGGCATAATTTTTATTAACTCACTAAAAAGTCTAATTTCAAAGCAATGCTCTTTAATTCCTTAATTCCTATATTGTAACTGCTATTCCTAAAACTTGATAAAATACACTAAAAAGTCTAATTTCAAAGCAATGCTCTTTAATTCCTTAATTCCTATATTGTAACTGCTATTCCTAAAACTTGATAAAATACAAACTTTTTTTGAAGAGCGATAGGCTCTCATTATGTTGCCCAGGCTAGACTTAACTCTGAGTGCAAATGATCCTCCTACCTCAGCCTCTTATTTTTCTACAGTAGAGAAATATCAGTATGAATTTTTCTCTTGCTTTTATCTGCTTTGTTTCAATAATAACTCCCTATATTATTATACATTATAATTATTTTATAGTAAAATAGTCCATTAAGTCTTAATTTAGCAAAACTGAAAGATGACCGCACAATTAAAGGGAATTACTCTAAAAGCAATGTAGTTATCATAGGCAAGGCAGATCTATAGCTGAAATGTGAGTCTATTAATCAAATGATGGCTCGCAATGGACATCCAGGCCATTACAATGACCATATATTTCCAAATCTCTGTGGTTGAAAAATGTTCTACTAGGGCAGTGCCTGTGGCTCAGTGAGTAGGGCGTCAGCCCCATATACCAAGGGTGGCAGGTTCAAACCCAGCCCCTGCCAAACTGCAACAAAAAATAGCCAAGTGTGGTGGCAGGCACCTGTAGTCCCAGCTACTCAGGAGGCTGAGAAAAGAAAATCGCCTAAGCCCAAGACTTGGAGATTGCTGTGAGCTGTGATGCCACCTAAGCCCAAGAGTTGGAGATTGCTGTAAGCTGTGATGCCACAGCACTCTACCACGGGTGACAAAGTGAGACTGTCTTAGACAAAGAAAACAACAGAAACAAAAAAAAATTTCTACTATATTACATTTTAATTCAAATTGATAAAGTTCAAGTATGATTTTTCTAAAGTTCAGTTAATCCATTTAAAATATGAAAAGTAACAATATTTTTAGTATTTTGACAATATTTCATAGAATAAAATTTTTCATAAATCAAGTTGCAATGATATTTTTAAATGCAATAATTAAAATATACCAAGTGCTGACAAGGTTATTTCTTAACAGGCATCATTATTATTATTTTGAGACAGAGTCTCACTATGTTGCCCTCAGTAGAGTGCTGTGGTGGCATCACAGCTCACAGCAATCACAATCTCCTCAACTCAAGTGATTTCTCCTGCCACAGCCTCCTGGACAGATGAGACTACAGGCACCCTCCATGACGCCCAGCTGTTTTTGGTTGTAGCTGTCATTGTTGTTTGGCAGGCCCAGGCTGGGTTTGAACCTGCCAGCTCCAGTATATGTGGCTGGAGCCCAAGCCGCTGAGCTACAGGCACCAAGCCTTAACAGGCATCTTATATACTGCTGGTGGTAGTAAAATTGGATCCATGGTTCTGCATGGCAATTTGGTAATACACATTAAACATTTACATTCTCTCAGTAATTCCCCCTCTGAGGAATCTAGAAGAAAATAATCAGATACAGATCTACATAAAGATTTATGAACAAGAAGGCTTATTGCTTAATTTATACTACTAAACCAAAATGATAAATGTTTATAATGTGGAAAAACTAATCAAATTGGTGATACAAATATATGTTATTAAAATTATTTAAAAAGCTAGTTTAAGAGAGGCCAGGTGCAGTGGCTCATGACTGTAATCCTAACACTACGGGAGGCTAAGACGGGAGGATCACTTGAGCTCAGGAGTTTGTGACCAGCTGAGTTAGAGCAAGACCCCATCTTTCCTAAAAATAGAAAAAATTAGTGGGTGCCTGTAGTCCCAACTACTCAGGAGGCTGGGGCAGAAGGATAGCTTGAACCCAGGAATTTAAGGCTGCTGTAAGCTAGGCCAACGCCAGGTCACTCCAATCTGAGGCAATAGAGAAAGACTGTCTCAGGAAAAAAGAAAAAACTAGTTTAAGATATGAAAAATATGTTTATGTTTGGTTAAAAGAATAATAAAAAAAGATGTGAATGATCCAAAATTTTAAAATTTATTTTTAAAAGACTAGGTGGAAACACACCAGAACATTAAATGCGTTTGAGTGTTAGAAATATGTAAGTTAGCCATTAGTCAGGAGAGTGAGCAGAAAGGACCGGCTCTAGCAAAAATGGCAGTCTCAGCGAAGGTGGTGCGGTCGCGCTTTGGCATGTGGGGCATAAAGGCCATCCTACAAGCCGGCGGCTTGGCCTTGGATCAGCCTAGCAACGTCGACAGGAACACAGGCTCGATTCGAGAAGCTGGTGGGGCCTTCAGAAAGAAAGAGCAGGCAAAGAGGAACGCTATTTCTGGGGGCAGGCTAAAGAACAACTGGCAGCCTTGAAAAAACACCATGAAGAGTGATGAGATCGGTCATCTTAAGAGAGAGATTGAGCGTCTACAGAAAGAAATTGAGCGACATAAGCAGAAGATCAAAAAGCTAAACCATGATGATTAAGTGCACACAATTCCCCATAGAATGGCACATACCAGTGCCTATTTCTATGTAAACATAGTTCTGGTTTAATTAATATTTGTCTGTGTGCTACTAACAGATAATAAATTGTCACCAGTGGGGAGGAGAAAAAAAAGAAATATGTAATTTATAGTTTCTTCCAGGTACTTTCTTCAGATTTTTCCAGGTTTCTTATAATTAACAAGTGTTAGTTTTTTAATTAAAACAAAAAAGTCCACTCAGTATTTTCCCAAGGGTTGGATTTGGATGATTAAATAAAATATTGACATTTTAATTGTGAAACTATTTATTAAATTATAAAAATTAATCTAAATAAAAATGTACTAAACAGAAACCCTGAAAAGACCAATTTTCTTACTGACCTAAACAAAAACACTGTACAGTAAACTATATATGCTGTATGTAACTTCAGAGCAAATATAGATCAATTCAGGCCAAAAGTCTTATTACTCTTCGTCTCTTTCTGCCTTCTCTATCTACCTATACACCCACTACAATTAAAAATAGTGGTAAGTGCTAATATACACGCAATTTACATTCTTTTTCATACAAATTATACATATTCCTGGCCTCTATCCAGAAGTATAAAGGTTAGATATCCTGAAGCTGAGAGTAAAGTGAAAAACAGCAAATGAACAACATCAAGAGGGGGTTACCCCCACTCTAACATCTATATCTTTAAGAAGGCTTTTTCTGAAAAAAGAAAAAAAAAGCTACCATCTGGAGTTTTAACCATTGTTATTAGCCACACTACTGAATTCTCCAGTTTGTTAAAACCCATTGATCAGGTTGTAGGTTGCCCATGAGAAGAAAAGAAAACAATCTTGGTGAGGGAAAGGAAAAGAAGAAAAAAAGAAAAGAAAAGAAGATAGTGACTAATTCTCACATAAATTGGATTTAATTTTGACCAAAGCACATTACTTAAACATTAATTTTTAATTCAACTTGTTAATATGATATTTAGGATATTACAGCCTCATTTATAGGTGAAATATGTTTGTAATTTCCCCTTTATAATAATATATTTTCTCCAATTTTAATATCAGGTATATCCAGATTAAGGAGAATGATTTTGAAGTATTTCTTCTTTTTCTATTGTTTATAAGATTTGGCATGATACTTTTTTTAAATTATCTTTTGCTTTCATTTATAAATATTAGTTGTCTATTTTTTGAGACTTTGGAAAAAAAATAAGAAGACTCCATACTGAACCTTAGAGTCAAAGCATTCTATAATAGACATACTCTTATTCAACAATTTGAATGTTACTTTCTTTGCATTATTATTATTGCTTAATATTTCGATGCAGCACTCGTCTGATTTCTTTTCTGAATGTATTTATCTTCGTTCGTTATAAGGTTTTTGTTTCTAGTCCTTATCTTAAACATTGTTATTGTTATTAAATTTTAAGCCTGTGGAAACCTAATAAACACATGTATATGTAAAAAAAATTAAAAATTAAAAAAAAATCCCACCTGTTGTGTATAGTATAAACTTTATTTGTACGTAGGTCCCTTTACAATCTAAGCTAACACACTAATAAAGGCTAATATATAAGTTAAACGAACATTTAACAAATAAGTTAGTTTATCAACAAGAATAAAGTATTTAGCATCTGCATTGAAAGACAATTAGTGAATAAACTCAAGTTAAGAGTTTAGTAGTAAGTATAATTTACACATGAACAAATGTAACTTACAGAGAAAAATTAAGGCTACCCTTGAAATACCTCAATACTAATGTACTCCTTGTGAATGATTAAGAAGCAAGACCTAAAGATTTGGAAAATACAGACAGCACAGCTCTGTACATTTAATGTTATTGTATTTCATAGATATTATACATAATATGCTATTATGTCAATGGTAATTTAGTCATTATGGATACATTCGTTAGGGCACTAATACTACACTATACTGTAATTAAAAAATAAGCATTCTCAATCACTAACAGTGCTACTGCAGGTATCCAAATCTGGAACTCTTTTTGACCATTTTCAAAACAAGATCTTTATACACATATATATTACTACGCCAAAAACTTGTAGACTATACATTATAAAACTTTTTTTCATTATATGATTACAGTTTTCAGCATACTCCCTCTTTGTATCTATTATCATTACCCTAATTTCTATTTTTAAAGTTTCTATGGGGCATGAGGATTTTTTTTTTTATCCATTGATTTCATGCCTCAGAATTCTCTATAACTCAGCAACTAATTACCAAATAATCATACTCCCACAGTGCAGGATTTTGAATTAAATCTTTTTTTTTTTTTTTTTTTGATACAGAGCCTCAAGCTGTCCCCCTGGGTAGAGTGCCGTGGCATTACAGCTCACAGCAACCTCCAACTCCTGGGCTCTAGCGAGTCTCCTGCCTCCGCCTCCCAAGTAGCTGGGACCAC
>CAUYTI010092492.1:0-29752 GCA_963575145.1 Galago senegalensis | reverse complement strand
TTTTGGCCGCCATATGGCTATTTCACCAGAATATGAGTTTTATATTATTTTTGTTAATTTTATAATGTTAAACTGTAATAAATAATTGCTGAGAAGTGATTTTCGAGAACTACTTCTCAAAGTTTGCCTTGTTGTCAGGCCCTGCCCTGCGCCATCCCCTGCCCCAGGCCCCTGCTCCGCCCCCCTCCGCCCCCCTCCGCCCTAGCCCCTGCTCCACCCCTGCCCCTCCCCAGCCCCTGCTCTGCCCCCTGCCCCGTGCCTCCGTTCAGCACCCCCCCCATGTTGTCCCGCCTTACAGATGTCAGAATCTGGTCACCCTAGGCAAAGAGCCCTTGGGGAATAGACAGCACAGGTAAAAATGTAGCTTGTAAGCTTGTCTGTGAACATAGCATGAATTTCAGACCCCGTCTCAGGTATACTAAGTGGGGAGCTGTAGGAGTTACGCATCAGTCTTAATTTCCCCTCTAACAGTGTCAAAACGTTTACTCTAGCTTTCCATCTTATTTAATTTTATACCCATTATTATTTAAAAACTATGAAATTTGTTCTCTGACAGAAAACAATGGTAGTCTTATATATGTGTGCCGATGTGTATTTATATCAAAATGGAGGGCAGATTCGTTCATGGCCTAAACCTGCTGTAAGTCAGGTGTAACATGCTGGAGACAGCGGGGTCACTAGAGGACCTCTGGTATCAAAGCTTGAGATCACTGGGGTAGACCGATGGGGACTAGGCATGCAGAAATTACCAATAGTATTTTATGGAAAGAGCTGAGTTGGTAGAGCTTAGGCTGAAAGTGAAAGTGAACCCATGAGAATCCACAAACATAAATGTTTTTATTTGTCACTTGGTTCCAGAGAAGATTGAGGTGGCTTGAAACGTTTATTGACGTGAAAACACGCAGGAAAGTAGTACATCACAACTAAAAGTAGTAATAAGATGCCATTTTACATTAAATTAGCAATCACAGATATTATACATTTGAATTTCTATTTTTCTGTGACAGAATGGTATGTAAAATACGAAGTGTTTTTTTTTTCTTTTTTTGCCAGATCAGGCATTGAAAATCTGGAGGACTGATATGCCATATTGTTGGCTTATAAATGCAAAAGGAAAGGCCCAAGTGTGATGTAGAAGAATGTGGAAAGGAGGAAAGGTAGGTGCAGAGGGTATTGTGGGCACACTTGCTGGAGTCCCCTCTTCTGGGCTGAGGTCCCTACCTCCTAGCAGTTGGGAGCAGCAGGTGCCTCTCAGATGGGCCTCTCTCCTGAAAGTGCCCTCAGCCACAGGAAACTACCTCCCAGCAAGATTAGGCATAACCTCCTTCCCCCAGGAAGAGGCTGGTGGCCAGTGAGTGGCTGATCCAAGGATCCAAAAGCCCAGCTTGCCAGCCTCTTGTCTCAGTTTGGGCTAACTCTGCAGGGCCAGCCAGCCACCCCTAGGGCAGTCTGTAGCTGCAGTTCCCCAAAACTGAGGATCAGATTCTCCTTCAGTTCCAAGTCTTGCCTTCCTTACTTCCAGAAGTTAGTGTGGGGAAGTGGGAGAGAAAGAAAGGCAGACCTGTTCCAAGGCCAAGGACCAAGGCAGGATGAGACCTGTCACCAGAAGATACACCCTGGGCAGCTGAGATGCAGCTGCTTCTCATGGAGGGTGTCATAGGCAGAGTTCTGAGAATCCCCCTCCTCTCCAATTCCTGGTCCCTGTGTGTTTGCACCTTCTTCCACTTGTTCAATCAAATACCCATATGGGATCTGCTGTGATTGCATTTTGCACATACAATTAAATTTCCACAGTTGGTATGAAAATAGGGAGCGTTTTGGGGGATGGCAGACTAACCTAGTCACACGAGCCCTTTAAAAGCAGAGCTTTCTCCCTCTGCTACAGAAAAAAGAGGCGGAATTTGAAGTGCAGGAGGGTTTGACACACCTTGCTGGCTTAAAGATGGAGGCAGTCATGTGGCAAGGCTGCAAGCAGCTCCCAGATAATAGCCAGCAAAGAAACCAGAACCTCAGTCCTGCATCCGAAAGGAATTGACTTCTGGCAACAAGAAGAATGAGCTTGGAAGTGAAATTTTCCCCAGACCCTTCAGAAGGGAACTTCACCTCTGGAGCAGGGACCCAACCATGCTATGCTGGACTTCGGATGTGTAGAACTGTATGCTAACAAATGAGTGTTCTTTTAGGCTGCTAAGTTTATGGTAGCTTATTACACAGCAGTACAGAGTCAATGCAGAGGGGGAAATGAAATAAGAGGGGCTGTGATATGCTCCTCCCCACCCACACGAGCTGCATTTAGTGGATTCATTCGATCACATCAGCTTTAGGGAGAAACAGGGGAGGTGTGTTCTGAATGTGACTAAACTCCAAGGCTCACTGAATTTCAGTAAATTTATCTGACACTAGTTTGAGTCTTCAACAAGAGACAGAATTGGGGGGGCTCAAGGTAAGGATTAGTAAAATAAATTACATTTTTACACTTCAGAGTCTATGACCTCTGAACTTTATACTCACTGTTATTTTCACTTGGTTGCTCAGACTGTTTAAGAAGTCCCTGCCCTACAGTTTCCACAGGACAACGATACAGTGGTTTTGTTTTGTGCAGATGACTCACATGCATTTCCCTAGTGCCTGGACCTTCACTGGAATGTGAATTGAAAGAAACATCTACCAACTGCAACATGTGAAACTTCACGTGGATCCTGATTCCAACAGTGTCAATAAAAAAATTATGAGATAATGGAGAAATTTGAGCCAAGTTGAATATTTTATAATGTAAAATAATCATTATTAATTTTCAAAGGTACAATTTTATATGTAAAATATGCATGTTTATTATGTATTCATATTATAATTTACATAATATATATTTATATTATAATACATTATATACGTATGTGTTTATAAACCAAATGCTTGGGCTCAGGTGATCCTCCTGTCTCAGGCTGTAGAATAGCTGGGATGACAGGCATGTGCCACTGCCTAATTTTTAATTTTTTTGTTGAGACAGGATCTCACTATGTTGCCCAGGCTGGCCTCAAACTCCTGACCTCAAGCATTCCTCCCATCTTAGCCTCCCAAAGTGGTGAGAGTGAGCCACCATGCCCAGATGTACTCCTTTTTAATATTTTATATTTGAACATTTTCATTTAAAAAAAAAGTAACTCACTATGGTTCCTTGGTTCCTTTCCAGTTCTAATGACTGAAGCCACAGCCAGCCCATGCCCTTCTCAGCCCAGAGCCCCAACATGGGCCCCTTCCTCACCAAGCAGGTGCAATTCAAGGTACAAAAGGCCTTTCCCGCAGCTCCTTCCCCTCCATCAAGGTTTCGTGACAAAATCCCCACTGTTCTTCTTTTATATCATCCCTCTTTTCTATTTCTGAACTCCATTTCATGCTTTTTCTAATTATTCCCAAGAAAGAAGAAATTTGAAATTCACATATGTTGCAACTGAAAATCTTGTTGCTGAAAGGGCAGACAGAAATAGCCCAAGGAGTAGACTTCTTTGCAAGGAAAGCAGCTGTCTTTTTTTTTTTTTTTATTTCCTTCCTTCCTTCCTTCCTTCCTTCCTTCCTTCCTTCCTTCCTTCCTTCCTCCCTCCCTCCCTCCCTCCCTCCCTCCCTCCCTCTCTTTCTCTGTTTTTCTTTTTTGAGACAGAGTTTCAGTGTGTTGTCCAGGCTACAGTGCTGTGGTGTCAGCCTAGCTCATAGCAACCTCAAAGTCCTAAGCCCAAGGGATCCTCCTGTCTCAGCCTCCCAAGTAGCTGGGACTACAGACACTGGCTATAATGCTAAGGCCAGTTTTTCTATTTTTAGTAGAGGTGGCATCTTGCACTTACTTACTCAGGCTAGTCTAGAACTCTTGAGCTCAAGCAATTTGCCAGCCTCAGCCTCCCAGAGTCACCACCATGCCTAGCCTCTTCTTTCTTTTTTTCTTTCCTTCCTTCTTTTCTTTCTTTCTTTCCATCCTCTCTCCCTCCCTGCCTCTTTTCCTTCCTTCTTTCCCTCCTTCTTCTTTCTCAGTTTCTCTCTCTTGCCCAGGCTATAGTGCCATGGCCTCAAGCTAGCTCATAGCAGCCTTAAACACCTGGATTCAAGTATTCCTCCTGTCTCAGACTCTTGAGTAGCTGGGACTACATATGCCCTCCACAATGCCTGGCTAATTTTTCTATTTTTAGTAGAGGTGGTGGGGTTTTGCTCTTACTCAGTCTGGTCTTGAAATCCTGATCTCAAGTGATCCTCCTGCCTCAGCATCCCAGAGTGCTAGGATTCCAGGCATGAGCCACAGTGCCTAGGCCCTTCCTTCCTTCCTTCTTTTCTTTCTTTCTTTCTTTTTTCTTTCTTTCTTTCTCTCTCTCTCTCTTCCTCCCTCCCCCCTCCCTCCTTTCTTTCTTTCTTTTTGTTGTTTTCTTTTTAAATTTCAGGTTAATGTGAGGGTACAGGCAACCAAGTCACAATATTTGAATTTGTTAGGAAAAGTCCCTCTTGTAGTTGTGTGCCACACCCAAAAGGTATGCCACACATCCCTACCTTGTGCCCATCAACCACACAAAAGAATACACTTCAGGAAAGAATTCCTATTGAATAAATGGTACTGGGATAACTGGATAATCACATGTAAAAGACTGAAACTGGACCCATACCTTTTACCACTTAGAAAAGTTGATTCAAGATTGATAAAAGAGTTAAATCTAAGACATGAAATGATAAAAGTCCCAGAAAAAAGTGTGGGACAACCTCTTGAGGATAGTGGCCTGGAGAAAGACTTTATGAAGAAAACTTCCATGGCAATTGCAGCAACAACCAAAATAAACATATGGGATTTAATTGAACTGAAAAGCTTCTGCACAGCTAAGGATACAATAATCAAAGCAAATAGACAACCTTCAGAATAGGAAAAGATATTTGCATGTTACAAATCTGACAAAGTTTTGATAAGTAGGATATATAGAGAACTCAAATTAATCAACAAGAAAGAGCAAACAATCCCATCTATCACTGGGTGAGGGGCATGAACAGAATCTTCTTGAGGATGACAGATGAATGGCTATCATATGAAAAAATGCTCATCATCCCTAGTCATCAGAGAAATGCAAATCAAAACCACCTTGATATATTGCCTAACCCTGGTAATATTAGCCCACATAACAAACTCCCAAAGTTGCAGATGGATGTGAAGAGAGGGGACCACTGTTACACCGTGGGTGAGATTGCAGACTAATACAACCTCTTTGGAAGGAAGTATGGAGAGTCCTCAAAGAACTCAAATTAGATTTCCCATTTGACCCCACAATCCCACTACTAGGTATCTTCCCAGAAGAAAAAAATTCTTATATCATAAAGATGTTTGCACTAGATTGTTTATTGCAGCTCAATTTACAATCACCAAGATGTGGAAATAACCTAAATGCCCATCAACTCAGGAATGAATTAACAGACTGTGGTACATGAATACCATGGAATACTATTCAGCCATAAAAGATGGTGACTTTATATATTTTGTATTAGACTGGATGGAGTTGAAACACATTCTTTGCAAGAAAGTATCACAACAATGAAAAAGCAAATATCCAAAGTCCTCCATACTAATATGAAGCCAGTAGATGATTGAATTCATGCCCACATAGGGGTAAAACTCAATTCAATTCAAGTTGGGAGTAGGGAGAACGAGTGAGGAGGAGAGGGGAGAAGGGAGGAATGATGTGTTCCCACTTAATGGGCACAATGTAGGGATGTGTGGACACCTTTTGGGTGTGGGACACAATTACAAGAGGGACTCTACCTCACAAATTCAAATATTGTGACTTGGTTGTTTGTACCCTCACATTAACCTGAAATTAAAAAAAAAAAGAAATGAAAAAAAAATACAAAAAGTAGCCAGGCATTATGGAGGGCACCTGTAATCCCAGCTACTTGGGAGGTGAGTCAAGAGGATCTCTTGAGCCCAAGAGTTTGAGGTTGTTGTGAGTTATGATGATGCCATGGCACTTTACTTAGGGCAACAGAGTGAGACTCTGTTTCAGAAAAATAAAAAAGAAAAGTTGTAAAAAGCCCCATAGAATAAGAAAAAAAGTCCATAAAGCATATATCTTATAGGGAATTGATATCTAGAATATAAAAAGAATGGGTACAACTCAACAAAAAGATATCTAATCCAATTTGAGAAATGAACAAAGGATCTGAACAGACATTCTCCAGAGAAAATAGGCAATGGCCAGTAACGACACGAAAGCTATCAGAGAATTGCAAATCCAAACCACAGAGAGATATCACTGCACACACTAGGGCAGTATAATCACAGAGACTGATAATAAAGAGTGTTGGCTGGATATAGAGAATGGGACTCTCATACATTGTTAGTGGAATGTGAAATGGTGTAGCCACTGTGGAAAACAGGTTGGCAGCTCCTCAAATGGTCAAACATAGTTACCATATGGCCCAGCAATGGGCCCACTCGTAGGAATAAATCCAGGAGAAACGAAAACATATGTCTGCACATAATTTTGCACATGAATGCTCACAGCAGCACTATTCATCACAGCCTGGGCCGGACGACCACTTCTGAGAGGGCTCGTTTGCAGGGCTGCTGGCTGTTGGCTGGGAGACCAGTGGGGGCTGTGGCCTGAGTATGTAAGTCCTCTCTCCCAGTCCCCTCCATTTACCTACTGAGTTCCTCACAGCATGGTGTCTGGTTCCAAGAAGGAAAAGAAGAATCCCAAGAGACAAGAAGTAGAAGTAATTAGTTGCTTAAGGTCGGGGATCTGGAAACTGGTACCATTACTTCTGTTGTACTTTATTGGGCAAGCACTCATGGAACTCAGATTCAAGGATACAGAACATAGACCCCAACTCCTCATGGCAGGAGTGTTACAATTTTGATGAAATGTTTTATAACTGCCACACTCTGTGGTAATTTTTAGGGCTGGGATTGAATCAAGACATGTCTGACTCTAGAATTAGAAGTCTTAAGAATTCTGGTTTTCATTTCAAATAAGAGCCCTGGGATGAAATAGTGGGAAAGCTCTTTCAAATATCATTAGCTGGTATTGGAAGGGGTGGTTGTTGATGCTGTATTACCCAGCTCATAATCCACATCCTTTTGAAGAAAATATTTGCAGTACATATGGTACACTTCAGTGATGTCCCTTTAATGCTGAGTTTCTAGAGGTGGGAAGGCCACTTACAGCAGACACGAGGCTATTAAAGAACAAACGGGAGAAGGACTTGTTTCCCTTCTAGCAGCAGATCTGCAGTTAGGAGTCACTAATAGCAGGCAGAGCTCTGTCTACGCTCTAATTTCGGTGGAGAAGAGTGTCTCTTTATTGTGGGCATGCCCTCACTCAGCATCAGGTTACTCAGTGGGGCTTTGATCGTTGAGCTGTGATCAAACCACTCAGAACCCCATCATTCTATCGAATAGACAGGCAGGTGCCAGCAGGATTCAAACTTGACAGCACATCCACATGAGGGGGTCAAGGCTGCATTCAGCTCTTGGTTTTAAGATGCAAACAGAATCCAGCCTCTTTTCTGTTCTATCCTGTCATTGTCACTAAATTTACTGGCTGCAAAAAAGATGGGAAAAATTCCAGGCCATTTCCCACATTTGGTTTAGGGGTCTTGGATTTTTTTTTTTTTTTTTGAGACAGAGTCTCACTATGTCACCCTTGGTAGAGTGCTGTGGTGTCACAGCTCACAGCAGCAACCTCAAACTTTTGGGCTTAAACAATTCTCTTGCCTCCCAAGTAGCTGAGACTACAGGTGCCCACCACAACACCCAGCTATTTTTTTTTCTTGTTGTCATTGTTGTTTGGCAGGCCTGGGCTGGGTTCGAAACCACCAGCCTCAGTGCATGTGACCCGTGCTTTAACCACTTAGCTACCAGGATCTTGGATTTTGACACCACTGGAGATGAAGGTGTGGGTAAATCACAGCAGCTAAAATGTGGACTCACTTGAATACAACATGGCAGATAGGACATTGCCTCCTGGATAATACGAGGTGCTCCCAAGTGACCCTGTGCTGAGGGACTGGAGCCTGCCCATGGCAAGGAGCAGTGAGTTGAAGCCTACTCATGGCAAGGACTGGTGAGTAGGTCCAGGATGTTTTATCTTCTCTGGTCCCCATTCACAAGAAGAACACAGTCATCCTTGATGACCATGGAGCTTGTTTTGTGGAGTGAGGCATTCTACCTGGGATTCCCAGAGCCACGACCCTGGAACCACACAGGATGACCCAGTCACACAGCTCACCACAGATTGTACCTACCCATACACTTCCTCTAGGTCCTCGTCCTCAGAGCAGTCCAGCCTAGAGTGCTTTGTGATGACAGTTCAGAGCAGCCTTCAGTCTTTGGGAGATTATGACTGCCTACACAGACAGTTCTACAGGAATAGCCAAGAAAGTCATTTCATGGGGGTGACCACGTCGCGGGTTGGTTGAATCCTCAAGACTAGGAAGGATGAGGAATTTGGCACAGGATAGAGCTGTCCTTCAGAGGCCCCAGGGACAAGTTTCTTCTATTTACTGTGTCCTGCCCCCAGAGTTTAGGGGATGACCAGGGAATATTCCCAGAATCTTTGCTTGGCAAGGCTGATGACACATGACTTGCTGCTAACTTACACAGGCCGGAACTCTTCCACCTCTAATGGACCAGAAGCCATTAGCACCATCGATCTCCAGCCAGGATGTAGACAGAGCCCCTCCCAGGATGATTTACGAGATCGATGCTGAGAAAAGAGCATCGACGGACTGGCTCCCAGGGTGTGGTCTGGCTGCGGCCGGAATCTTTTCAACATGAGCTTTTCACCAGGAGCAAAGCCCTCAGAAGTTGAGGCTGACGTGTGGCGTCAGGTGATGGGCTGAAGCAACATATGTAGAAAAGTAACCTAGAGATTTAGGACAATGTGACTGGCGGAATGGGGACCGGCACAAGGGCAAATGTTCACTTGAGCAGCTTGTCTTTGCACAGATTACGAATAGGAGCTTAAAGGCTTCCTGTGGCCTCTGCCTGCACCCTCCTTCCAGATGAAGGCTTGCTGGTCACCTTCAGAACCAGCCCTGTGCGGTTCCTACATCTTCCTCACTGAGCAGACAGTGTTTCAGTAGCAACCTTAGCCCCCGACCTGGGGGATTTAGAATTAAGTCACTGACCTGGGATGGGGAGGCCTTGTCACCATGGGTAGGCCCTTGTGGCCCTGGCCTACCCCCTCCTGTCTCCTGGCTATGGTTCTCCTTTGCCGTGGTCTGAGTTCTGTAGTGTCAGGTCGAGCCCCAGCAGAACTGTACTGTATGCCGCTGAATTGGCCCTGCCCAGGACCCCATGCCTTCCTCTCATTTTCTGCCTCATCATGCTGTCCAAGGCCTCTGTACATTCCTCCACAGAGGGCCTATAACCTGCACCCTCCTTCCAGCCTTCCTTCCCAGATAGGGTCATGCTAGGACCTGGGTGGGTGGAGATGGAGGTAGAAGTGCTAAGTGCTGTGGGCACCCTCTAGCCCCCTGGCAGCTGGGTCTCAGCCAAGGACCCAGCTAAGTCCCCAGAATCCTCACCCATGGAAGCTATGAGATAATAAATGTGGGTTATTTCAAACTGGTAAATTTGTGATAATTTGTTAGCCAGCCAAGGAAAACTAACCACTACCTTTGAAATTTCTGTTGCCTCCCTCTGGCCAGGCTGCCCTGCTTGTGCGTGACCCAGGCTTCTTGATATGGAATTCCATCCTTCCAGTGTGGAAAACCCTCAGCTGTTTCTGAGTCTGGCCCATGGGCCTTGCACACCTGAGTGAGTGAGCTTGGCTTTGGACTGAGAACTCCACTAGACTGAGACGTGTCCCAGAGTGTGACGATTTCCTCAGAGGAATACACAACTCCCACAGGTGGTTTGAGGAGCACTGTGAGAGGTGTGCTGTGTGATGCCTACATCTCCAAGCCTCCCTTTGGCATCATTATCCTGGTTACCCAAGTTCTAAATTGACAGAGACCCTCAAAAGGGTTGGCAAGTAGAGATCAACCCAGCTGCAGATGAGGCTGGTATTAGAGGAAGAGGGTGAGATGTCCTGGCCCCTCCTAACAGTGCAACTGGCAGCACACAGGCCCTGGCCCAGGCACTACTGGGGGCAGCCCTTTCCTGCAGGAGCAAAAGGTGGGCTTCTGGCAGACAGACTGCTCCCAAGCAGGGGCTGGGGGCACGAGGGGTCCTCCCATGGCAGAGGCCACCCTGTTTCCACCAGGAACAAGTGAGAGAGAGAGCAGAGGGCAGAACAGTCTGCTTGTCAAGCTTGTTTTGCTTGGAAGGAAATACCAGGACCAAGAGGCATCTTCCCTGAAATCCATTGTCTGTGATACAGGAGGAAAGCCCAGCTATGCCCAGCCAGATGCAGAGACACAGAGTGCTCCGCAGCCAACCCCAAGAAGGGAGGGTGAACCATCCCCCTACAGCTGGGCTGAGACAGGCTGGACCTTCTCAACTCCTGGGAAAGTGGAGGGAAGGGCAAGTAGAAAACACGAACCCCACAAATGGAGAAACTTACTGAGGCACATCATTCTTTTCCTAATTGGGCTGATTCTGGTCAGAGATTCCCTGGGTAGGGTGAGGCCTACTGGTTACATAGTACCATTTTTTAAAAAAAATATACATTGAGATTAAAAAATATATATATATACACACACACGTGCACACATACACACAGCATAAAATTTACCATTTTTTCTATTTTTAAGTTAGGTCGTGACAATAAATACATTTACCTTCTTGAGCAGCCATTACCACTACCCATCTCCAGAACTTCTTCATCTTCTCAAACCAAAACTCGAGCCCATTAAATACTAACTCCCCACTCTCCCTCCCCTCAGGTGCTGGTAACCACCATTCTGCTTTCTGTCTCTATGAATTTGAGTACTCATATTAGTCCGTTTGGGCTTTTATAACAAAAATACTACAGACTGGGTAGCTTAAACAACAAACATTTATTTCTCACAGTTCTGGGGCTGGGAAGTCCAAGGTCAAGGTGCTGGCAGATTTGGTGTGTGCTGATAACCCTTCCATTGTTGGCAGACATCGTGTTGTACCCTTACATGGCAGGGAGAGCGAGCTCTGGCTTCTTTCTCCTTATAAGAACACTAATCCTATCGTGGGGGCTCCATCTCCATGACCTTGAATAAACCTAATAATCTCCCAAAGGCCCTGCTTCCAGATACCATCACGTTATGGGTTAGGGTTTCAACCTATGGATTTTGGGGGACACAACTATGCAGTCTGTGGCATCATACAACTGTAACCACGTGATGTTGGTGCTTTTGTGTCTGGCTTATTTCACTTAGCATAATGTCCTCAAGGTTCAGCCTTGTCGTAGCCCGCGTCAGAATTTCATTCCTTTGTAAAGCTGAATAATGTCCCATTGTACATATATACTGCATTTTGTTTATCCATTATTCACTGATGGATTGATTCCACCTTTTGATTATTACAAATAATGCTGCTGCAAACATTGGTATACAAAGATCTCCTTGAGATCCTGCTCTCAATTCTTTTGGCTTTTACCCAGAAGTGAGATTGTTGGCTTATAGAACAATTCTGTGCTGAACTTTTGAGGACCTGCAATTCTACTTTCTGCAGCACTTACATCACTTTACCTTCCTATCAAGAGTGCACAAGGGTTCCAAGTTCTCCACATCCTTGCCAACACTTTCATTTTTTTTTCACTTTTTCTTTTCTTAACAATAGCCTTCCAATAGCCTTCGGCGCCTGTAGCTCAAGCAGCTAAGGCGCCAGCCACATACATTGGAGCTGGTGGGTTCGAATCCAGCCCGGGCTCACCAAACAATGACAACTGCAACCAAAATATAGCTGGGCATTGTGGCAGGCACCTGCAGTCCCAGCTACTTGGGAGGCTGAGGCAGGAGAATTGCTTAAGCCCAAGAGTTGGAGGTTGCTATGAGCTGTGATGCCACAGCACTCTACCCAGGGGGATAGCTTGAGACTCTGTCTCAAACAAACAAATAACAACAACAACAACAAAAACAGTAGCCTTCCAAATGGGTGTGAAATATATCTCACTGTGGCTTTGAGTTTCATTTCCCTAATAAGTCATAATGCTCTGTATCTTCTGATGCGATTACTGACCATCTGTATGTCTTAGGCAAAATGTCTATTTAAATTCTTTGGTTTTTTTAAGCAAGGTATTTTATTGTTATTGTCGAATTGTAGGATTGTAGGAGGTTTTTTACATATTCTGGATATTCCTTTAGCAGATAGATGATTTGCAAGTACTTTTCTTTGTTCTATGAGTTGCCTTTTCACTCTGTTGATAGTGTCTTTTGATGCACAAAAGTTTTTAATTTTGATGAAATCCAATTTATCTATTTGTTGTTGTTGTTGTTTGTGCTTTTGGTGTCACATGAAAGGAATCATCACTAAATCCCATGTGACAAAGCTTTTCTCTGTTATCTTCTAAAGGTTTTATAGTTTTAGCTACTATGATTAAGTCTCAATCCATTTTGAACTAATTCTTGTCTAAGATGCATGGTAAGGGTCTAAGTTCATTCTTTTGCACATGGATATCCAGTTTTCCAGTGTTAGGAAAACTAACTTGTGTTAGTTAACTAACTAACTAAACTCCACAGGTAGTACTCTCCCCATTGAATGGTAGTATTCATTCTTTTTTGACTTTGGCAGATTTTACTCCCCAAACCTTCAAATCTCATGAACAAATCTCTAGTTCATGGTAGATTTAAATGTTCCCTGCCACTAGTCTGACTGTGCTTCTAACCTGTGGGATCTGCCCCAACCTCATATTCATAGGAACCAAATACAGAATAACTTATATAGGATTTGGGTTGTCTGGTCAGTACATATGGTAAAACTGCACATACTCAAAACTGCCTTTGAAAATCCTTAAGTCACCCTAAAATTACAGAGTGACACTCTCATGACTTAATTACTGCTGGTTTCCCTGCCTATGTCGCAACTGACCACTTCTTGTTTTTCCCTGAGTTGAGCATCAGATGCAGTGGCTGGCTTGAAATAAGGAGCCATTTTATATGAAAAATATGAACCTATATTAACAAAATCACCTTCAGGATGGCAAGATGCTCACCAGGTGGGCTGTCTCAGATGCTGAGATTGTCCTTGGGAGCAGAACCCCAGCTCCACCCCCTCCATGGTCCAGGACACATGCCCAGCGGGTGCAGGAGGTGGGCACCTGGCACCACGACATGGTATTTTATCATTCTCTATATGTGGGAGTGGGTTTGATTTGCATGTTAACTGATAAAGGACATATGGTGTGGCTCCACCCTAAGCCAGAGGCTGCTGGGAAGGTGGTTTTCTTGATGGATCCAGGACTACTTCTGGTCTACCTCTGCCTCACTCCACTTTCAGCCCTGCTGGCCTTCTGACCTTAGTGTGACTTTGGGGCTTGGCCTCACCTCTAGATCAACTCCTCCCAGTGATTTGGCTTCTGAGCTGTTGGAACGCTTTAGTTCTTACACCGTTGTCTTTTGAGGCTTGGTTTGCTTTTGGATTAACTTCTCAGCTTGGACTGCTGGACTTTGGGCTCAAGTTCAGAACTAAAGTGCCTGCTCTGGCCCCTGCTCCTGTGTGGGCCAGGCCATCGCCTGGCCAGGGTTTTTATTACTCGCCCTACCCTTGCCACTGTGAGGCTCTCATTCTTCTGGAATCGTCTTCCTGGTTTGGCCTTGGATATTGCTTGGAATCTTGGGGCTGGGGCTGGGCTGCTGTTTTTCTGGGATACCTGGTCTCTCCTAAGCAAGGAAGGAAATTTTCCACATCACTTCTGAACCATCTTAGGTTTGCTTGCATGGACACTGGACTTAGGTTGGCATGCATGGACACTGAAGCCACCTCCTTCACTCTTCTCTGGACAGGCTTTCACTCTGAGTATCTGAGAAATGTATTCTCAATTCTAATTTCCCTTTGTTCTGGATTTATCTCAAGTGTGTTTACTAGTTATGAGGTTATGCTTGGCCCCTCAGGGAAGACTCTGTGGTCCTACACCTCGTAATGATTTGCCTTTCCCAGGTCTGGCCATTGCCTTGGGGTTCTTAAGGTTGACTTGGGCCTTGCTAAGGCCACTCCTAGGAGGAGATTTTCCATGGTCCTGCCACCACCAGTTTGCAGCAGGAAACCCACCAAACAAACAAAAAAGAGCCATAACAATGTTTTCCACACTGTGAGGTCAGACTTGCTAAGAGACTAACTGGACCTTCTGTTATATATGTTATCCACCCCTGGAGCTAGTGGGGAAGCTAAAGAAAGACACAGCTGGCTGGAGACTCCTGCCCACTGGGGCTCCAGAAAGAGTTGGGACATCTGTCACCCTGCCGCATTGGCAGGTGTGGAGACCAGATGTCAGGTCCCAGTGTTCGTGTTTCTTGGTTCCCAGAACTGCAAAATGGTTACTGGTTCTGAGTTGATGGAGTAAATGAGGAGTGGAAGCAGGTGCAAGCAGGCCAAGTGCCAAGGTTTATTAAAGCATGGAATATTCCAGAGAAGGAACAAGCCAGCTCTACGAGTAGAGGAAACCCTGAGTTTAATAAAATTGCTCCCCTTTAGCTGATTCCCTAATTCTAGAAAGGGATGGAGAATCCAACAAATTGAGCAGCCTCCCTTTTCCTATCTTTGTAAGGCAATTTCCGGGGGTGCCATGGTGTCTGTAAACTGTCATGGCACTGGTGAGTGTGACTTTTACTATGTTAAGGAGGGTAGGCCAGTTAGGGACATTGTTGCCTCAACTGTGTGTGTCCTCTAAAGACCCTCTATTGAAACCTTGATAATATTTCTACTTTGTGGCTTTTCTATCTCTTTTTGGTTGGACAGTCCTTGGAGACCATCTGTTATTGTAGACCAAACATCTGGTCAGTCCTTGGGGACCTTCTTGACACATTGTCTGTTCTTCCTTGGGAGCCCCCCACTGGTCAGTTTTCCCCAGAGTAGATAAAGCATCTCTTAGCATCTCCTGCCTCTCAGTGGACACCCCCAGACAAAGCATCTGCTCCCTTCCTCCTTATCCCCATCTAACAGCATCTCCAGTGTCGTTCAACCTCCCTCTGGAGTTTTGGAACAGCACCCAGGTATTATTCCTTAAATATCTTCGTGTACCATCGCTGTGCTCAATACTTCACATGCACGATGAAACACAGCTCATGTGCACAACCCCTGGAGGGGAGCATTGAAATCTTCCCCCGTGGTCGGTGGAAACACATCCAGGGAGCTTAAGCAGCCAGGCCAGGGGCTCACAGCTGGCGACCAGCAAACCCTGTTCTGGCTGATTCCAAAATTTGTACTCTTCATAGTCCAAAACACGAGTGCACAGCAAAATTCTGAAGCAGGTAACCTCATCTTTGGTGCTTTCAGCATCTCTCCTCCCTCCACATTCCAACTGTGAAGCCACGGTTCAATACACTATTGCATTTTGTCCTGGACTCTTGGGCAGAATCCTGAACTGTGGTTTATTCGTTAATTCTCCCCCTTATTCTCAAATAATTTGTCCTGAGGCCATCCCAGCAGGCTTGGCACTGGATTGGGTAGCTCATAAGGCAAGGTGACTGCAATGCTAATAGGGGACAATGGCTCCATATGTCTTCCGTTTCATGGAAGTGTTTGTACTTTCACAAAACTCAGAAGACCAATGGCAGGAATTTGAAACATGTAGCAACCTTGAAATGGAAAATATTTTAGCTTAGATGCTATGGGTAAATTGTGCCCCCACCCATTCATATGTTGAGTTCTATGCCTGGTACCTCAAAATTGGCAGTATTTGTATTGAACGAGGTAATTAAGTTAAAATGACAGTCATTAGGGTGGCCCTGGTCCAACACGACTGCTGTCCTTAGGAGAAGAGGATATTGGGACACAGACTGAAAGAGGCGGAAGAGAAGGTGAAGACACAGGGGGAGACGGCCGTTTGCAAGCCCAGGAGAGAGGCCTGCAGAGAAACCAGCCCTGCCAACACCTTCATCTGGGACTTTCCAGCCCCGAGGACTGTGAGAAAATAAATTCCTGCTGTTTAAGCTACCTAGTCTGTGGTACTGACAGCCCCTAGCAAACTAATGCCATGGGCCTTGTCAAGATACTGTGAGTCTCAGCTCACAGGACAGAGGCCAGTGCACGTGCTGGGGACCACAAGGACACCCAGCCCCTTTTGCGGGATGGAAGGGCACCATCTCCTTCCTGGATTTCTGTCAGTAAGTGCTGTAATGAGCTGGTAAGGGCTTTGTGGTCAGACTCTGAGCACTTTGATGGGATATATGAGCTCGGAGATACTGCGGTCAACTTCAAGGAGCCAGACAGAAAGGCAGAGCGACGGGGCAGTCGGCATGCCCTGGAGCCAGACTCGTGTAAATCCGAGATCTGCCATTTGTGCTATGCAACTGGGGCCCAGTCATCACGCTCTCTGGGTCATGCTTTCTTGAGGTAGAAATACTAAAGCCTACCTCTTAGGCTGCAAAGATTAAGGGAGTGCTCCATACTATTAGTAACATATGTCCCTGAGAAGGACAGTCAGAAAATGACAGCCCCCAAATTGGAAATGACTTAACACTGCCCCTCTGGCCTTTTCTCCTTGTTCTTTCTAGACTTGGGTATTCACTGGGAGTGGCACCTGGCTCCCTCCCTCACACCTGAGCTGTGCTTCCCTATGAGGACCTGGTTCTTCTTTTCTGAAGCAGCAATTTAGGATTGTCCAGTCTGGAGCCCATTCTCACCCTGTCACACCAACACCCAGAGAGGTAACTCTGAGCTAGATTATGGCAGAGTTAGTGAGAATTAATAAGAATCAATAAGCCCTTTACAACTTCTGTGCCAGGGAGGAAGCAGCCTGCTCTCATCAAGCCATTGTACACAGAGGTCTGTGAGCAGGAGCAGGCTGCCACAATTGCTGCCACCACCAGGCCACATGGACTGGCAGGTGGAGCAGGCCAGCTTCAGATGACGCCAGGTGAGGATTCCCAGGACACAGCCATCAGGCGTGCACTCCAGGCCTGTAGCGCTCTCTTCCTACTGGCCCCTGTCACACTTGCCTCTTGGGCACAGAGTTGACTATAGTCAGAAAATGACAGCCCCCAAATTGCAAATGACAATCCTTCATTCCAGTGGACTTTCAACGGATGACCTACCTCTATCCTCAAAGCAGAAAAGCCGATTTCCAAAGAAAGAATGAAGACCCTATCTTCCCCGACAGTCAGAGGCCGTCCCTGGGATCACAGAGCCTTGGAGCCCCCTGCAGGGTCTGAGGGAGACAGTGCGGAAGGCAGGAGACAGATCCTGTTGACAGCTGCTGGAAGGTATAGGCAGCTCCATGGAGGAGGCAGAAATGCCAGGAGAGAAAGAACAGGGCTCCAGGTGACATCAGTAATGTTGTCACTATTGGACGGCAGGCAGGAAGCCAGCACAGAAAGTCTAAAGTGCCCTTGACTTCAGGAGCGCCCCCAGGCCAGTCTGAGCTCAGTAAACCATCAGTGAGTTATTTAGGAAGCTATCTCCAACAAGTGGCAATGCTGACAGTATATTGAGAGGAAGAAGCCAGACACAAGAGTACACTGTGCCTAATTCCCTTCATCTCAAATTCAACAAGAGACACACCAGTTTATGGTAGTAGAAATCAGAACATTTATTTTGTAGCTAAGGAGGGGAATAGGAAGTGATGGAGATGTTTTCTGTCCTGACTGGGTACAAACTCAATGAACAGGATGCTTGAGATCTGTGCATTTTACTGATTAGGATTGCATCCCAGTAAAGTTAACTGCTACACAACTTCTAAGCATCTGCTATGCACAAAGCATTGTGATAGGTTGTCTATCACGCATAGATCAAACCAGAACCTGCTCTCTGGAAGGGATAATAGTATAGACAAGATAAAAGACATGGCCTCCAAGTCATAGCTCAACACAAACAGCAATAATGTCCCCAAAAGAGGTGAGGGAGGAAGACCACGTCTGGCTGGAAGAACTGGTTAGGCTTCATAGAGGCAGTGCTGGACCTGAGCTTTGAAAGAGTTGGGCCAGAACATTCTAAGTGGCAGAAACAGTAAAATAAAAGGAGAGTGGTGGTATGGATGGAGAGCAGAGAATAGTTCACTTTGGTTGCTGTAAAAAAAAGATTAGAGAGTAAGTAGGATCAGTTTGTACAGAGCCTTAAGTCAGGCAAGAGTCTGGATTTTATTGGGAGGCAACTGGGAGGATCTGAGAGGGGATTTGACACTGGTGTGATATACAGGTCACATTGGAATAGGGAGGGGCTGGAAGGTGGAGTCAGGTAGAGTTTTGCTATACAAAGAGGGATGCGATGGCCAGGCATGTTGATGTCACCTGGGAGCTTCTTAGAAAGGCTGAACATCTAATGAATCAAACTTAGTGACTTAGAATCTTGCATTCTGACAAGATCCTGCACATTGAAGTTTAAAAATCACTGGTGTAGAAGTTAGACAGTGGATTGTGGTCTTGTATATGGGCAGGGCTTCTGAGTCAGTCCTTCACTACCTGAGGCCCTGAGTGCAAGAGGCAAGGTAGGTGGGTCACGGGTCTGCATGTTGCCATTCAGCTTACGTGGGAGAGCAGTTTGTTTCAGGAGGAGAAAAGCCATTGAAATATTGCGGTAAGGAAGGGGTAAAAGATCCAAAGCAGAAATGCCGTTGGTCTCCACGACACACTGGGGTCTAGAATGAAGGCCTCTGCAGGTTGTAATGGTAGAATCAATACTCCCAGGCTGCAGTGAGTGGAAGCTAAGATTATATTGTTTGAATAATTTATCAAGCCCCAGCTACACTTGAATTCTTTCAGTGGTCATGGACTCTTCTAGGCTGCCATTTTAGGTTAGGGGTCCATATGCCGGACTTTGCCAAGAAGATTCCAGTTTAGAGAAAAAAGACAGAAGCAGCTCTTGCCTGAACTGTCTGAATTCTCCTGCTTTGGGTCTCCACCAGCACCGTGATCCTGACTCATCAATGTTGAAGAAGCAAGAAGCAAGGAAATCACCGGCCTGCCCCACTCAGCGTCCTATTGCCTTCTCATTCTTCCCTGAGGTCTTGATTCATTAATGATCTCGCACCATGTATCACATCTCCAAAGAATGAAGGAGCAGTGATGGAAAGGGTGTAAGCATGGCCCTTCCTCACACACTAAGCACTTAGTGAAAACGCAGGGATCTGCAACTTCTGCCCTACTCAGACTCACAGGAGTGTTTAGGAGATAAGTCATGAGTCTCCTTACCCACAGGCTGGCATCAGGTCTTAGGGAATGCCTGGCAGTTCCAAATAAGTCATGGATCTAAATAAGACAACCTAAATTCTGAGTTCAGCCCCCTAGGCTAGTCTTCTGAAGAGTATTAGTGGGGTGCATCCCTGGGTAGGAGAGCAATCCTGCCTCCTCTTAACGGTGAGGCGGTCTTTGCCACAGCCTGGCCTACCGCGCTGCCCTGGCTTTAGCGCACTAAGAAAATCAAACCCCACTGGGTGCAGCCTCTTGCCTCGCAATCCCAGCTACTTCAGGGGCTAAGGTGGGAGGATTACTTGAAGCCAGGAGGTAGAGACAAGATTGGGCCCCATCTCTAAAAAGAAAGTAAGATTGAAGCAAACGAACAAAAACCCGAAAGGCGGCTCAGGCAGACCTGTCTCACTACACAGCCTAGAGACTGGCTCCTCCGCATAGCTGGCTCTCGTAGGGCTCTCCTCAGCCGCGCTCCCCACAGGTCGTGAATCTTTAAGGAAGAGGTTTTGTGGTCCCCATTTGTGCCCCTGCAGTCAGGTTAGAATCTTTGCTCTTTCTCCCGCAAAGAGAAAAGTGATTACATGACTTTTTCACTATCCTATATTTGGTAAGTTGATAGCCTGAACAACCTCTAAAGATCTTCTGAAAGTCAAAAAGTCAAGCTTCTGAGTGTTCGAGAACTCTTACAGATTTCCTGCCACACATTAGAACGTGCAAAGACTGCTCCAACGTCACCAAAATAATCCCCCAAACTGTCTCAGAGTAAGTCACTCAAAAGAAGTTACATTCTTTGGAGGAATCTCAGAGGTGCAGTTTGAGAGAAATAAAACCGATCTGGGAAGATGACGTTTCCCATGCATGCAGTCACATTCCTGCTGGGAACTTAAATGTGCTGCCTGCTTTCCTGTTTCTGTGCGTATTTACTCTGAGTAAATATTCATGGGTGCCTGCGTGCTGGGCAGGAACATGAGAGGGGAGTGGAGCTCTTTCAGCTGAAAGATTCTGTTTTCCAGTAGAGGATCACCTTACTCCTACACTTAGCCAATGACTTGGGCCTTCTTTTTAAACACATTTACTGTCGGCCGAAGTCTGCAGCAGTGTGTGCAGTCAGGCCCGAGGCCTTCACATTCACTCACCTCCCACTGCCTCCGGGGCAACTTCTAGTCCTGCAAGCTCCGTTCACATTAAATGTCCTATACGAGGGTGCCATTTTCATCTTATGTGCAGTCTTTTTACTGTACCTTTTCTATGTTTAGATATGTCTAGATACACAGTTACATATCCTGGTATCACAATTGCCTCCAGTATTCAGTAGGCAACACTCTGCGGCCCTATTGAATAGCCGAGGCATGGAGTGGGCTGTCCCATCGAGATTTGTGTAAACACACTTCGGTGTTCACAGTGGTGAATCATCTAATGATGCAATTCTCAGGACAACACTCCCTTTGTTAAGCAACATGACTTACTCTTGAGGGCTGGTTTGAGGACACAGGTGCCAGTCTCCCTTTGGAATGCAGCAAGAAGGATGAGCCGCTGGGATCTGACAGGCCAGGGCTGAGCCTTCGCTCTGCACTTTACTAGCTGTGGGGGGAGCTTACGATGAGTTACATAAGCTCTCTGAACTTTAGTGTCTTATCTGTAAAATGGGCTTGCTGCAAGGGTTCAGCAAGCTGACTTTGGGAGGTGCCCCATTCAGGGCCTAACAGAGTGAGTATTCAATAAGTCCTGGCCATTACTGCCGTCATTCCCCTGAGTTTGTTTAACTGATCTTGTCCTCCAACTCAGGTGCTTGGGTCTGCTCTAGTAGCCTGGCCCATCTGAGAAGACCGTCCTAACCTACTCACTTCACAAAAATCTCCTCATCGATTAATATTATGAAAACTTCAGACATAAATGTTGAAGAAATTCTGTACCCATATACCAAATACTTAGATTTTGATATTAATATTTTATTCTTTGTTTTATTATGTATTTATTTATCCAGCAATTGATCCGTTTAAATTTTTCTGATGTCTTTCTATATCTTTTCTTGAGGGAAATTCTGCCATTCATGTAATGCTCAAATCTTTAAGATGCTGACGCACTGAGTTTTCATAACTGCCTGAATCTGTGTAACCCATACCTCTGTGAAGGTAAAGATATTACCATAATCCCAGAAAGCCTCTTACACCCTTTCCCTGTTAATTTCTACCACTCTTTTCTCCCTAAGTCACCACCAATCTGATTTTTTTCTATCATAATTTTTCTTTCTTTGATTTATTGTACAATATATAAATATATGAGGTCTGACAATTAAGTCTGTGAACTTGCCACCATGCACTTACATTGGCAGCATGGTAAAAACAGCTTGGTAAGGTTTTATGCCCTTGGTATGTCAGTGTCTCAGGACTGTGTGTGTGTCGATGTGTGGCAGTGTCTTGCTAAGTGGTGTTCATTATTGCACATTGGTAAGTGCCATTGAGAGAATGTTGGAGCTTGAATTAGAGAGATGAACAAACATAAAATTTCTTATTAAAAATTTGGCAAGAGAAGAAGTGAAATCAGGGACATGTTAGTTCAAGTTTCTGGGAATGATGGCATGAAGAAAACAGCAGTGTACAGATGGATTAAATGTTTTCCTGAGGGGAGAGAAAGCATCACGGATGGAGAGAGGTCAGGGCAACCAGTAACTGAAGAAAGTATTGGAAAAATTTGTCAAAGTGTGCATTCAAACTGCCAGCTGACTGTGAGAAGCACAGCAGAACAAGTAAACACGGATAGAGAAACAGGAAACTCTTAGCTGAACATTTTGGCATGAGAAAGGTGTGTGCAAAAATAGTCCCAAAGAAGCTCACCAACGAAGAAGAGCAAAGGAAGAGTTGAAATTTGCCAAGATCTTTTGGAGAGACAAGGCAATGTTTTGGGCCATGTTATCACTGGTGGTAAAATACAGATAAACCAATATGACCCTGAAACAAAGTATCAGAGTGGACAATCAAAGTCAGCTAATTTCCATGACCACAAAAGTTCTGCTAGTCCAAATCCAGAATGAAAACAATGCTGCTAAACTTTTTTGGCATCAGAGGGATTATTCATTATGAATTTGTACCTACTGGACAGTTAACCAAGTTTACTATTTGGAAATGCTGAAAAGGTTGCATGAAAAGTTAGATGAAAATGGTTTGGACTTTTCACCAGCAACTCATGGCTCTTGCACCACAACAATGTCCAGCTCACACGGCACTGTCTGTGAGGGAGTTTTTAGCCAATAAACAAATAACTGTATTGGAACACCCTCCCTCTTCACCTGACCTGGCCCCCAATGACTTTTTTTTTTTTTTGCAGTTTTTGGCCAGGGCTGGATTTGAACCTGCCACCTCTGGCATATGGGGCCAGCGCCCGACTCCTTTGAGCCACAGGTGCTGCTCCCCCAATGACTTTTTTCTTTACCTGAAGATAAAGGGAATACTGTAAGGAAGACATTTCGATGACATTCAGGACATCAAGAGTAATATGATGACACCTAACAGTCATTCCAGAAAAAGAGTTCCAAAATTGCTTTGAAGGGTGGACTAGGTGCTGGTGTCCGTGCCCAGCCTCCCACGGGGAGCACTTCCAAGGTGCCCTAGTGGTGCTCAGCAGTGGGGGATGTAGCACTTCGTCTAGGATGAGGTCACAACCTTCACATACACACCAGTATGTAGCGCATTCTCCTTTTATCTGGCTTCTTCCACTCAGGCTGTTTTTGAGATTCATTCATGTTGTTTTGTTCCTTTTTATTACTGAGAAGCATCACATTATATGAATACACTGTAGTTTGTATATCTATTTTCCTACTGATGGAAACCTGGGAGTTTCCAGTTTGGGAAATAATAAATATAAGGATATTTTTGTGGGCATATTCACTTGGATAAATGCCTATTCTGTGGATTGTCTATTTGTTTTCTTTCTTTTTTAGAGACAGGGTCTCACTCTGTTGCCCAGACTGGAGTGCAACAGAGCCATCATAGCTCACTGCAATCTTGACCTCTTGAAGTAGACTCAAGCCTCCCTCCATCTTCAGCCTCCCTTCTCATCCTCCCGAGTAGCCAGGACTACAGGTATAAGCCACAGTACCTGGCCTCTGTTTTTTTAATAATCCACCTAAAGAGCAAACATTTTAATTTTGATGAAATCTAATCTTTTCATTTTTTTCTTTTATGGTTGTCACTTACTATTTTGTTTTCTGTCTAAGAATTGTTTTCCTACTTGCAAGTCACACAGATGTGTGCTTTCCTTTCTTCCGCCTATGTCAGTGGCTTTGCTTAGGTTTATGCCTCCTCTCAAGTAACATTTTCTGTTGGATGAGAGGTAAGTATTGAGGTTTATTTTGTTTCCATGTGAGAATCCAGGTGTTCTACCTCATTTGTTGAAAGGTTTTCTTTTCTTTCTTGTGTTGCTTTGGTAACTCTGTTGAAAATCAAGTGAACTTCTGCTTCTGGCCAAGATGGCGCAACAAGTGCTACCTTCACCAACTACTGAGCATTGCAACACCAAAAACCCAGAGGAAAATGTATGAAAATGGACTCAACACTGGACAAGCCACAGCACAGGAAAGTCATCCTGTGAGAGAAGGGACACGGAAGAGGCCTGTGAAGCTCCAGATGGCTGCCTGGGGTCTCCCAGCTGCAGCACAGGGAGGGAGACCTCACAGTACCTGGTGGTGTCCCCAGGTTGAGGGGTCCAGGTGGAGGAGGATCCAGGAGGCCAAGGCAAAGCATGGACAGTGAGAAGCTGTGGAGGGATCCAGAAGTGACCTGGTAGTGACCAGAGAGACCCAGAGCCATTTCTTTCTTTCTTTCTTTCTTTTTTTTTTTTTTGTGATGGAGTCTCACAATGTCGCCCTCAGTAGAGTGCTATGATGTCATAGCTCATAG
The DNA here is from genome assembly GCA_963575145.1 of Galago senegalensis. NCBI lineage: Eukaryota > Metazoa > Chordata > Mammalia > Primates > Galagidae > Galago > Galago senegalensis. The sequence goes on along the minus strand of CAUYTI010092492.1, from coordinate 5,639 downwards.
CAACCTCCAACTCCTGGACTAAAGCAATTCTCCTGACTCAGCCTCCCAAGTATCTGGGACTACAGGTACCTGCCATAACGCCTGGCTATTTTTTGGTTGTAGTTGTCATTGTTGTTTGGCAGGCCTGGGCTGGATTCGAACCCACCAGCTCTGGGGTATGTGGCTGGCACCTTAGCTACTTGAGCTACAGGCGCTGAGCCAACCCAGAGCCATTTCTGTCTCGGGGACCAAGTCCCTGAAGGCAGCGTCTCGTGTTTCATGTGGGACCTGAGCTGTCAAGGGCTTTCTCAGCGTCCATTTCCCACGTTGGCCTTCGTCGGGGCTCTGTCCCTCTGTGCTGCTTGTTACTCTCTGTCTTCATCTTCCCCCAGTGGCAGCCCTAGGACTCCAGCAGGCCGGGAAGGAGGCGCTGGAAACAGAGCTTGCCTGTGTGTACAGATGTCCATCTGGGGCTTTGAAATTGTCAAATTGCCATACTCAGGCCACACTTAAGAATTTGTTAAGATTTTAGCTGTTCTCTCCTTCCTACCAGGTTTTTGTGTGCAGCCACACCCTCCCCCAGCTCTGACAAAGGTGAGACTCCTGCGTGTCCTGCCTTTCCTGGGAGGAGCTTGTCATTCTTTGGAATTATGTTAACATCATTGTTTTGCTGCCTCTGGAAAATTTAATGATTTTTTTTCCTTTTGGAAAAAGGCTTTTTCTTGTTATGAGGGCGGAAGCCAGGTTCTCTTGCTGAGATGTGGAAGTCTGTCTTGTTTATTTTGATGCATGTTTGCTGCATTGTCAGGCTCTGCTTGTCAGGCTCTGCACAATCAGACTACATGAAATACAATCTTTCCGTCTGCTAGCAGAACATCTCCTGAGCCAGACCAGGAGCGATGGCTGCAGTGGGCACCCCGTCTGTCTGGTGGGTCCCATCTGCTAGCAGAGCATCTCCTGAGCCAGACCAGGAGCGATGGCTGCAGTGGGCACCCCGTCTGTCTGGGGGGTCCCATCTGCCATCAGAGCATCTCCTAAGCCAGACCAGGAGCGATAGCCGTAGGATGTGATCACAGCCATTGTGTGTGACAGTAGGCACCCCGTCTGTCTGGGGGGCCAGTGAGGCTTCTTCTGGGATACAAAACTTATTCTGCTGTCTCACAGAGAGTAGAAATATCCTGGTGGACAAAGGAGGTGAAGCGATTTGAAGGCAAAGAAAACCCCATGCCTATCTCCATAGTGGGATGAAAGAGCAAAGCTAACCTCGTGAGGTCCTGGCTCTGAACCCCAAGTTTACAGCTGGCTGCTGGAGCTTCCCCAAGTCTAGTTTTCTACCAGATGACTCTCCACCACAAACATAAGCCTACAGGAGTGGACCTTCCAGCTATCCACTCTCCCGGCCTTGGCTCTACGGTATTATATACCCCCGTGATACATGATCCCCGTGATACATGATCCCCGAGTCTTCCTCATCAACCCCACTAGACCGTGAGCTCCTCCTCAGTGAGGGGTCTCACTCATCTCTGCAGTCCCCGCCCAGTCCAAGGTCTGGCTTGGTAGAAGCTTGGGAAGTGCTGGATGAACCGCACTCAAGTAATGCTCCTTTATGTCCCAGCAGGGTTGGCCTACTCCGGATGCCTCCCTCAGATGCGAATGTACTCCTGCAAAATCAGTGGGCCGCCTGGAGGACAGCATGCAGATTCTGTGGTCAGTTTGTTTGCTTTTAATTGAAGACCATCTTATTCCAGGCTGTCACTACCTCCTGGAATTTGCAAGTCTGGTCTTTTCTAAATGTTAACTTTTAGTGAGCTAAATTATTCATTCATTCCTCCATCCCAGTGACATTTTGATTGCTACATTCACTGTTTAAATTTTGAATGATCTCAGATTCTATCTGAGCCTGCCTCAGACACAGTAGTAACTGGAATAGGAGGATAAAGAATCACTTGCTCTGTGACAATGGTTTCAACTGTAATTTTACAAAGCAAGTAGTTTCTGCTTAACAGAGGAAATAGCGGAGGAATCTGTTTTCGAATGTGACATTTTCCCCATGGGACATTCTTTCAAATGTTGTTTTGTTCTGCCTTTTGCTTTTCCCTGCCTCCTTGTCTCTCACCAGCAGAACAATGTCATATTTTTCCAGAGCACAGCTCAATCATGGGTACATGGGATATAAAAGTATGCTTGAAATACAAAAGACTAAAATTTTCTATCTGGTAGCTAACTGTGGGAAAGTTAAGGTTAGCTGATGAAAATATGAAGAATAGTTTACATTGGCATAATTCAGTAATTACCAGATGTTTAAAATAAGTAAAACAACACACATACACTTAGGGTTTTATTTATAGTTTTGGTTGCAGAGTTGAGGGCACATCCCGGAAGGACGGATCAGGAATATCTTCAGAGAATTCACAGTGAAGCTGATTCCTGAAGGATGAGTGAGAAGCTGTGACGGGAAAGATTTCCAGCAGGGAAACAGCAAGTGTTAGCACATGGGATTAGCTAGTATCTCAAAGTTAATCCACCCAATTATAAATAAATATCTGCTTTCCTTTTTTATTATTATTTCAGGTTAATTGACAGTACAAAGACTTAGGTTACAGTGTCTGCATTTGTTAGGTAAAGTCCCTCTTATAATTGTGTCCTGCTCCCAAGAAATGTGCCACTCACCCTGAGATTGTGCCCTTTAAGTGGGAGCACACCCATCCCTCTCCCACCTGCCTTCTCCACCTCTCTCTTTCCTCTGCCCTCCACCTTGAATTAATTAGAGTTCTTCTCTTATGTGGGTGTGTATTAGTTCATCTGCTAGCTTTGAGTTAGTTTTGAGTATATCGGACTTTTGCTTCTCCATTCTTGTGATACTTTATTAGAAAGAATGAGTTTCAGTTCCACCCAGGTTAATACAAAAAATGTAATGTCTCCATCTTTTTATGGCTGAATAGTATTCCATGGTTTATATACACCACAGCTTGTTAATACCTTCCTGGGCTGGCGGGCATTTAAGTTGTTTCCATATTTTGGTGATTGTAAATTAAGCTGTGCAAGTTAAACAGTCTAGTGCAAGTGTCCTTATGATAAAACAATTTTTTTTCCTTCCTGGTAAATGCCCAGTAATAGGATTGCAGGATCAAATGGGAGGTCTAGCTTGAGTTCTTGAGGATTCTCCATATTTCCTTGCAAAAAGGTTGTATTAGTTTGCAGTGTAAAAGTGCTTCTTCTCTCCACATCCACGCCAGCATATGCAGCTTTGAGACTTTGTGATGTGGGCCATTCTCACTGGGTTAAGTGATATCTCAAGGTGGTTCTGATTTGCATTTCTCTGGTGATCGCAGATGATCAGCATTTTTTCAAGTGTTTGTTAGTCATTAGTCTATATTCCCCCATATGTGTTTTCTTTTATAACCTGAATTTTTCCCTCTTTTCATAAAAGTACAATCTTAACTCTTCATTTTGAATGGTGGATACATAGGTAATGTTATATTATTCTTCATTATTATCTATATTTTGTTGTTGAATAGAAATAAAATTTGTTTTGAAATGTAAGCTTAGGATAACTTAAGAATTTTTTCTGTCCTGCTATGGATATTAGCTTGATATATACACTTATAAATATCACCAAAAAAGAAAAAAGAGAAAGAGAGAAAAGAGGACAGGGCAGGGGCTTCCTAATCAAGGGAGGAGATGGTAAAGGTGGTTATCTTCACCACAGGTGACCAGGGAAAGGCTCTTTCTCGTGTCTTTGTTACTCTTATCAGGCCTGGACCTTACTAGCGTCAGAGTCTGTGTTTAGATTTGCATGAGGCCCTGTCGAGCTTCTGCCTGTGTCTCAGCGGGCCACACTTCACCAGCTCCTCTTCTTCACCCTAACATGGAGCAGGTGAAGGCAGCATGGAGCCGGCTTGCAGTCAGAATGAGCCCTTGCCTCATGTGCCATCTAAGCCATGGGACTCTCAGTCCCTGTGAGCTGCTCAGATGGTCGCCTTTGAAGTTCATGTGAAGCAACGGACTTGCTTTTCATCTTCACAGGAAGGAAAAGGAAGTTGCTCTGTCTCTCCCTTCCCAAATCAGTGATTCTTTCTAGTACCTAGTCTTGAATATGGGAACAGAATCCTTTTCAGTTTGGAAATAGATGCCGCACGCCAACTCTTGGGCCTGTTCTCTCTCCTGTAGTAACACAGTACACATAAACCTTCCTTGTTTTTTGTTTCGTATATATTGGTCCCTAGACTATTTTCAATCTTCAGAGAACAGGCAGTACATTTTAAATGGGCTGTCTGGAGAGCTGGGCAGTTTACCAAAACTCTGTAGCACAACAGAATATTTGCTATTTTCTTAATGCAGAGTCAGCAGGAGCTTTGGGGATGTGAATCGATTTGGTGGTGTACTACTTCTGGGAGGTAGTGAATGTTTGTCACTCACTTGTTCAGTGTGTACTTTGTAGGTGTATTCACTGTCCCTAGTACTGTGGGGAAACAAAGGGGTAAGTGCAGAGGAGGTTCCTGGCTCCCTAAGTTGACGTAATTCTAGAATAAAGTCAGTGGTCCATGTGGCTGCAAGGCCGACCACATAGCTACAGTTTCATCAGTGGCATCAAGATCTTCCTCTCCACCCTCACTCTCAGTTGAACTGAGTGGCTTCATCTTCTGTGTTGTCAATGACATAAGCCTCAAGGCACCAACCTTCACCTTGACTGCCTTTCAGCCGCCAGTGCTTCATTGTGTCTTTGTTTGCAGGTGCTCCATTTCTGAGACCTTACACGTCAATGCTTTACTCAGGTCATTTTCAGAGACTGCTAGAAAAGCCATCAGTTGCCCTTGAAGGTCACAAGCTTGTTCAGAATAAAGCCTGTATTTACAGCCTCTCTTATCGATGAGTGTGGTGATGCCACCAAGTTCTATCTCAATGCAATTTAAGTAGAAGTGGTGTATGCAACTTTGAGAGCTGTCTCCACAGGAAGGAGAGCAATGTAGTCTTTATTTCTTCCTCCTCGCTAGGTGGAATAAGACTGTGATGACTGGGGCTTGAGCAGCTGTGGGGGACATGAGTCAGAGGCTCTCATGTTGAGGGTGACAGAGCTATAACAGAGAAGGGACCTGGCTCCATTATGATCACAGCATTCTGTAACCACCCTGAGCTGCCTGTGTTTCTATAGGAGAGAAACCTTAGTCTTGGTTTTTTTATTATTATTATTTTTATTAAATCATAGCTGTGTACCTTAAATGCAATCATGGGGTACAGTGTGGTATTTTCATATACAATTTGAAATATTTTCGTCAAACTGGTTAACATAGCCTTCATGTCATTTTCTTAGTTATTGTGTTAAGACATTTATATTCTACTTTTAGAAAGAATCACTTGTACGCTTGTAAGATAAACCATAGAGGTGATCCCACAAATCACCCTCCCTCCACCCATCTACTCTCCTCCCCTCCCCTCCTCATCCCCCCTTCCCATATTCTTAGGCTATAGTTAGGTTATAGCTTTCATATGAAAGCTATAAATTAGTTTCATAATAGGACTGAGTACACTGGATACTTTTTCTTCCATACTTTGCTAAGAAGAACATTTTCCAGCTCCATGCATGTAAATATGAAGGAGGTAAAGTCTCCATCTTTCTTTATGGCTGCATGATATCCCATGGTGTACATATACCACAGTTT
>CAUYTI010092491.1:0-63574 GCA_963575145.1 Galago senegalensis | reverse complement strand
AAGACCCTGGTAATTAAGATATAATCATCTCAATATGTGTATTTGTACAACAAGTACTTTTAGTCATGAAAAGTGTTGAATAAATGAAAACATATATTCCATCATCTTATATAAAAATATATATATATATATATTTTTTTTCCTGGCTGTAATGATTCTTCTCCAAGTCCATGCTCACTCCCTGATACCCTATGAAATCTGAATAAATGGCCAAGTGTGGTGGCTCATGCCTATAATCCTAGTATTCTGGGAGGCAGAAGCAAGATGATTCCCTTGAGCTCAGGAGTTTAAGACCAGCATGAGCAAGAAGACTTCCTTGCTACTAAAATAGAAAAGAAAAAAAAAATCAGTAGGGTATTGTGGCAGGCACCTGTAGACCTAGCTACTCGGGAGGCTGAGGCAGGAGGATTGAGCCCAGGAGTATGAGGTTGCTGTGAGCTAGGCAGATGCCGCTGAACTCTAGCCTGGGTGACAGAGTGAGACAATATCTCAGGAAAAAAGAAATCTGAATAAACCTTGCTCTGAACTTCTGCCTCTCTGTCACCTCCTCATGAACATGGTTACCCTGACACCCTTCTTCGTTTCAGCAAACGATGGTACAGGATTTAAACTACCCCTTCGAGATTTTACTCTCAGAGATTCTGCACTTTTAGACTTCCCTCAGTATCCCCGTGTGTATTACATACAGGAAGGAGGTCTACCTGTTATTACACTTCTCATTATTTCCTCTTGTTAACCTGGCCTTTACTACAAGGGTCTGTCCCAAGTAAAAATAATGTTAAAGTAAAAAAAAAAATTGTTAGCTATGACACCAAGGCACTCTACTAAGGATGACAAAGTAAGACTCTGTCTCAAAAAAAAAAAAAAATTACTTTTCTGGCTGTAATGATTCTTGTCCAATTCCATGCTCACTCCCCAATACCTTATGAAATCTGAATAAAAGGCCAGGCATGGTGGCTGTAATGTATAGTCCCGAGTAGCTGGGACTACAGGCACCTGCCACAATGCCCAGTTAGTTTTTCTGTTTTTAGTAGAGATGGGGTCTTGCTCTTGCTCAGGCTATTCTCAAATACCTGAGCTCAAGCAATCTACCCACCTTGGTTTCCAGACAGCAAAAATCACTGTTCCTCCCCACATATGTATATTGCAGAGTGCTTGGCATACAGTAAACACATTACAATGTAAAATGAAATGGACATATGGAAGGATAAGTAACTTGCTTTCAATTTTTTTCCTCAAAGTTTTGTGAAGGAAGAAAAAAACACTGAAGATGTTTAGCCTAACTCTCCTGGTTAGGAAGGCTCAATGAACAGAACCAAAAGAGTTATGTGCAGGGCAAAAGGGCTGGAAGCACAAAAACTAGCAGAATTGCCCTTAGACTCATCTCCTGGCTGGGAAGCGTGACATGAAGAATCCACGGCAGGTAGGCTCTCTAATGTCCCTAGTATTTTCTGTTTGCTCAATTCCTCTGTGTCTAAGATACCACCATCTCTCACTAACTGGTCATCAGCCTCCTAAACTGGCCAATCCAACACTGGCCCTCTTCCAATCTACTTTCCAGACAGCAGCCAGAATGGTATTTTCTGAAAAGCAAATCTGATCTTGTCTCCCTCCCTCCTCAAAACCCCTCCCTGAGCCTACTGCCAGGCAGGGCTGCTGCAGTCCCACCAGGCCCCACAGGCGCACTTACTCCACTCCAGCCGACCTCCTGACCTGCTTCCAGCTCTTCAAACCCGACACACAATCCCACAGCACATGCTCCTTCCTCTAGCTGGAATCTCTTCCCTCCCCAAAGCTCCTGCTCAGTGTTAGGATCTCAGCTAAGCATCATTTCCTCATAGAATAATTTTATGACCCCCCCCCCAATTATGTGAAACTCAACATTGATTTGAAACTTCTAAAGTAAGCAGATCTTCAAGGCCTCAGGTTAGGCAAACATTTCTTGAATATGGTTGCAAAAGCACAGTTCATTAAAAAAGAAAATGATAAAATAGACTTCATCAAAATTAAAAACTTCTGTATTTCAAAATATACTTTTGAGAAAATGAAAATCCACAACCTAGGAGAAAGCACTGCAAATAATATATCTGACAAGGAATTTGTACCCCAAATATACAGGAACTCTTCCAACTCAAAAAGACAGCCCAATTTAAAAAATGGACGAAAGGCTGGCATTCTTCCTTTCTTTCTTTGGGATCTCATGCCATTCTCTCCCTCCTTTGCTCTCTCCCACCCATCTTTCCTTCTTTTCACTCCCTGTTCTCTTCTCTCTCTCTTTATCTCTTCCCCCACTTTCTTTCCTCTCTCTAAAGTAACATAAACTCTTACATCCTAAAACAAACAAACAAAAAAATTTTTAAATGGCCAAAATATTTCAATAGTTGTTCTACCAAAGAAGACCCACAGGCTCAGCGCCTATAGCTCAACCGGCTAAGGCGCCAGCCAAGTACACCTAAGGTGGTGGGTTCGAATCCCCAGCCTGGACCCACCAAACAACAATGATGGCTGCAACCAAAAATTAGCCGGGCGTTGTGGCGGGCACCTGTGGTCCCAGCTACTTGGGAGGCAGAGGCAAGAGACTCACTTGAGCCCAGGAGTTGGAGGTTGCTGTGAGCTGTAATGCCATGGCACTCTACCCAGGGGGACACCTTGAGGCTCTGTCTCAAAAAAAATAAAAAGAAACATTGCCAAGGCATGGTGGCATAGGCCTGTAATCTCAGCTATTTGGAGGCTGAGTCAAGAGGATCTCTTGAAGTCAGTAGTTTGAGGTTGCTGTGAGCTAGGATGCTGTTATTATATTCTATTCCAGGCAATGTCTAAAGAAAAGAAAGGGAAAAAGAAATTAAGGAAAGTAAATGTTGGGGGTGACCTCTGAAGCCTTTTCTAAATTATCTAGTGATTTTTCTCATCCTCACTGGATGACCCCCTTAAAAAAATAACTAAAAAATACAAAAATAATAAAAAGACAGAAAGATAATTTGTTGGCAAGGATGTGCGGAAAAGGGGACACTTGCACATGGTGGGCATGTAAATTAGCCCAGCCACCAAAAATAGAATTACCATCTGATTCAGCATCTCTGTTATAGGGCACATCTCCAAAGCATGATGAAATCAGTATGGTGAAGCAATCTATGAAATTTACTTACATGTGCACCAATAGATGAATGGATAAAGAAAATGTGAGGTGCACAGACACATACAAACACACACACACACACACACACATGAACACCCCACCCCACACACACGTACACACACACACACACACACAAGTACTATTAAATATTCAGGCTTAGAAGAGAAGGAAGTCTTGCCATTTTTAATAAGATGGGATTCACCTGGGAGACATGTTATGTGAAATTATCCAGGCACAGAAGGGAAAAATCACATGCTCTCACTTACATGTGGGAGCTAAAAAATGTTGACTTCATAAAAGTAGGAGAACAGCTGGGAGAATGGGGATAAAGTGTTGATCAGAATGGGCAGACATTGGTCAAAGTTTCAGTTAAGCAAGAGGAACATGTTTTATTGAACTACTATGCAGCAGGCTCTCTAGCATGAGAAAAGTCTATTACAAAAGTGCTAAACGGACAGATTTTAAATGTCCTACCATAAACAAAAATGATGAGCATGAAATAAGAGGTGTTAGATAGCTAATTCACTTGATTTAAATATTCCACAATGTATGCATACATCAAAACATCACAACCTACTGCATTAATATATGTGATTCCTTGTCCATTGAAATTTTAATTCTTAAATTTAAATTATTCAGGAGGGATAAATTCAAGAGATCATTTGTACAACAGAGTGACTATAGTTCATAACAAAAGGCTGCATACTTAAGAACTGTAAAGAGAGTAGACTTCTAAGTGTTTTCACCACATAAAAATGATAAGTATGTGATGGAATGCATATGGCACATAGTTTGATTTAGCCATTCTAAATGTGTGATATGTACACATATATCAGAACATCATGTTGAACAACATAGTCCCATAATATTCTTAATTATCAATGCAAAGAGATCTTTTGATCTGTTGTTAACCAAGCATATATTCAATCTCAGACATACATAATCTGTTGTTAACCATGCATATTTCAATCTCAGTTTAAGAGGTTTTTGCAAACAAAGTTTTAACATAACACACATACTTTTTGTTTTTTTCTCTAAATGGTTGGTTTGTGTCGAGATCCTTTTAATTGCCTTTGTTCCTAAATTGTCAATGAACAACAGATTGTCTCTGTTAAGAGAGAAATGACCTCTGGGAGTTCATGCTTCAATTTTACTTTTAATTTCACTCATGTTATTATGTCAGAATATTAACATAGCACTATGCCCCACACTATCCAAGGACCAGAGGTGGCTGACATTAAAAACAATTGAACTAAGGAAAACCACTTCAGATACATTTTTAATGAAACACTTCATAAGAGTATTCGTGATTCAATTTCAATTGATCATGAGGAAACTCTGTAGGTTCATCAGCTTTATCCGATAAACTGGTAAGTTTTCAGGGCTCTGATAGTGACTGATGGTGATTTTGAGACGTCATAGATCATATAGTATGTGTCCTTATAACATAGAGATAGAAGTGTACACCAGTAGACACATTTTACTGATGCATATAGTTAATGCAAGATGTCAAAGACCACATGAAGAATGAGTAGTGAGTGTGCTAACATTTCCCGGAGATACCTCCAAAATATGAAGCCCTATCAAGACAAAGGGACAGATTGCCCAGTGGGCTTGAACCTAAAATGTTCTCCCCCTAAAATGTTTAATCTTTGAACATCAACACAGATGAGTAACATGCTTAAGCCACAGGTTTCTATGAAAATGATACATCTACATCCATCAGGATAATTAAGATGTCCATTCACACTAGGAGTGATCAGTCAGTTAGTACAAGCTTTTTTCTTTAGTAGAGAAAATGAACATTAAAAATATTGTTATCAAAGTAGAATTTGGTAGAGAAATTTAAAACACAATGTACAATGCTTTCTTAAAAATATTTTCCTTGCCTTTTTAAATGCAGCCATGTGAACACAGTGAGTTGACTATCATAGAGGTATCAACCACATTGAAGTATAGCTTGCTTAAAAAAATGTATTTTGGATTTTTCCCTAAGTTTTTTCCCATCAAACTACTTACAAAGGCCACACTTGCAGGCCTACAGTGGTGCTCTTAAAACAGAAAAGTTATGACCTCGCCCAGTTTCTTTAAGGTTATGTTAAGGCAACCCTGTAGAGAGAGAAATGGGTGGGAAATAGAGGCAAGAAGAGAGACTATTGTCAAAGAAGCCAGCTAAGAATGCTGAAATGAGCAGCACTTGGACAGGGGGTTCGGAGTTACTGAGCACCGAGATAAGTGGGAAATTGCCTGAAAAGATGCACAGGGGGTCATTGGAACCTCCAGGTCTGTTTTCTTGCCCACACAATTAAGGAACTACTTTTTCCACCCTTGGAAGAAGGGTAGAGATCTTACATAAAAGTGTTGATCAAAACAGACTTTGGGCTCAAAGATACAGATATGCATATAAAGAGTCACACCAGATTTAGGGCTGAAGTCACTCAGAGGACATTTCGATGGCAATTCTAAGAAAAGCAACCCATTAACTTAATGCAATACTAACTAACTAGGACTAAGATAGCAATGAATCTTTTGTAGATATAAGAAGATAATCCTAGCATTAACATAGAAATGTAAGGAGAACAAGAAAAACAAAGTCAATTTAGGAACAGAGACAATAAAAAGAATCTCTACAAAAACCAGCTATTCAGAGCAAAAAACAAAAAGTATGAAGATTTAAAAAAGTAAACTGCACCTATTCTCACCATGAGTGGCTTTACTCCCCCTCCCCCCCGCTCCCCCAGGTCCTGCTGAAAAAATATCAGACTCAAATCATGGTAGCAGCCAGAAGAACAAACCTGAGGAGGACATAGATGATGAAGAAAGTGTGATTTTGACATTGGTTCCAGTTAAAATGATTCAAATAATGAACAAATGGAACCAACTGTTTCTTCAACTTCTGATGTCAAACTGAGCAATCCACAGAAATACAATGATGATATGGAGAACAGGGACTGCCTCAGTGAGCCAGGCCTACAACTGTGAGAAGTTTGGGAAAATTCATCTACCTCCAACAAATAAGCAATCAAAAGCCGTCTGAAAAGCTAGATGTAAAAAACCTGATCTTCCCTTGCCAACTGTTTTGCCTCCCATTAATGATGTGTGTCGAGACACTTTGAGCAACTGGTGCCAGAAACTCAAGTTGAGACTCAAGAAGTTTTTCTGAAGCTTCAGGAGCTTGCCTTTCCTGAACAGAAATGTGAAATTCCTGAAACACAAAAGGAGGCCGATTACATTCATGTTCAAGGAAACTCAAGGCAGAGACCAAGAGAACGAGACCTCAGGAAAGGTCCAAGATGAGTGTGAAGACAGAAGAGCTCAATAGAGTGGCAGTGATAACACCAGCTCAGGAATCTGCGTTGGCATCATGGGTAAGGATTGCTGCACAAGCTGGTCAGCCTAAGACTGTGAATTCATGGTCCATTCCTGCTTCTGCTAAGGCCTTTTTGACAATAGCTTCTGGCCTTAGGTGGTGTACATTGCAATCCATGGTGAGCCTCTCTCCACAGACAGAGAGGGATGGGTCCACCTACAGTTTCATGCAGGTCAGGCCTGGGGGCCTGTTACTCCCAAGTGGATGACTTTTCTCATCCTGCATTTTCCCGTCTCCAGGCCTAGAAGATAATATGTTATGTCATGACTGTGCTAAGAGAAATAAGAAGATATTGAAAAGATTAATGATAGCGAAGAGGAAACACAAAGAGGAGACCAGAATATGCCACTTCAAAGTATTAGAGAGTTATGTATATACTTTCAGAATGTGTAAGCTGACGTGAGGAAATGGAAGAAGAGAACATTGGAAGGAACCTTTGTGATCTACAAAACAGAATCAAGTAATTAGGACTCCACTGTGAAGATGATAGACTGGGTGCCAGCCCTGTCTAAGGAGACCCTTAACAGGGCTTGGAAAGCCACTAAAATAGTCATTGGGGTCGGAAAAAAAAAAAAAAAGTATGTGTGTTTATGTAAAAATTAAAACTTTATTTGTACAAAGAGCTCTTAAACTGTATGTCTGAGACTGAAATGCTTGACACAGAAGCATGTTAACAACAGACTAAAAGATCAATCACAGATTAGTGATTGGAAGCGACTATTATAGTAGGTGAATGATAAATAATTTTGAGAAAAGTGATACAATGATAATGTATCTAAGAAGAAATGGAATTAGGAATGTATGTAATAAAATACAGATAAGTCATGGGGAGAAGGAAAAGGCAAGCATAGAAAATAAAAGGGACATACAGTACGTGACAGCTTTTCAAATGTTTATTTGCTTACCATGTTGTGAGTGGAACATAAACAATTTTATTTTATTCATGTGCTTTTAGTTACAGCTTCTCTTATTATGAGTAATTTTGGGAAGAGATCAAGTACTCTTCTGCATACATTTTGTATGCTACGGTCCTTTTACTGTAGACTATTCTTTCCTTTGTTACTTATTTACTCGTGCTGAATAAAATTTTATATTGTATGTTTCAAATCTCCTAAGGTCTTCTCCAAGGAACAAAAATAAAACTAACCTAAAAATGAAAACATTCCCAGTGTCAACTCTCAAAGAAAAATTAAGAAAAATACACCAATAAAACACAAGCATGCACACACACACACACTCACACACACACACACACAAATGTGGAACTGGAAAAGTTAGTTATATGAACTGAGTTATTCCTGCCTTTCCTAACTGAAACAGAGTCCAGAGGCCAGGGGGAAGGCCAGTGGAAATGGTTAACACCTGTAATTCTAGCACTCTGGGAGGATGAGGTGGGTGGATTGCTTCAGTTCCAGAGTTTGAGACTAGGCTGAGCAAGAGCAAGATCCATTTATACTAAAAATAGAAAAGTAGCCCAGTGGGCTACACCTATAGTCTCAATTACTCAAGCGTAACAGTTAGAGGTTGCCGTGAGCTGTGATGATGTCCCAGCACTCTCTATCCAGGGAAACAGAGTGAGATTATTGTTGAAAAGACAAGAAAACAGAAAAAGGAAGAGAAAATGAAAGAAAAGAAAAAAGAAAAAAGAGAAAAGCAAAGGAGAAGAAGAAAAGAGAAAAGAAAGAAGAAAGAAAAGAAAAGAGAAAAGAAATAAAAGAAAAGAAAAAGGGAAAAAGACAAAGGAAAGTTCAAAGAAAAAAAGGAAAGTGGGGGACAGAAAGCACTCAGGCCACATAGCATTGCTCCGGGAATGTATTTCTCTGCCAGCCTGACTGCTGAAACTACCTGCTGCAACCTACATACTCTATGACTCTAGGAGTAGTTTTACCAGTGCCCATCACTCGCCATTCAGAACTTGTCAGCTAAACCTAATTCATTCATTAATGCCAGTGAACATTCTCAAGGTATAGTATGTAACATTCCTCACTTTCACAAATCCTCCTTCCTTCTTCTTGTTCTTTAGACACACTTCCCTTGCACGTATGCCCTGAGTTGCAATTCTTCCTTCTCAAAGACAGCATTTTATTTTCAGAGGTTTGTTTCTACATTTAGTTTGACTCTGACATTATTTTGGGGTTCCAAAGATGACTGGCCCTAGGAACTATGGAGATGAGGTAGCTGCCCTGGGGCCTTTCCAGGACAGCTGCTTCTGTGGTTCACCTCATTTCTTCCTGTGAGTCTCTTCTAGACTGTAATTATGATTTGTGTCCAATTTTGTTTTATTTGGGCCGTACATGGGAGTCTCTTCTCTTCCTGCTAAGGATCTTTCCCTTCTTCTGAGGGACAGATCAGTTTGGGAGGACTCTTCTGGAAGACCTCAGTTGGGGGTCTAGGTGAGGGAATTTTTTGCTTTGGAATGAGGCCTTAGTGAAGGGATTTCTTTCTTCCTTTTTGTTTGTTTGTTTGAGACAGTCTTCCTTTGTTGCCCTCAGTAGAGTGCCACAACATCATAGCTCACAGCAACCTCAAACTCTTGGGCTCAAGCGATCTCCTTGCCTCACTCTCCCTAGTAGCTCCAGAGACAAGACCTCACTCTTGCTCAGGCTGGTCTCCCGAGCTCAGGCAATCCTCCAGGTGCTAGGATTACAGGCCTGAGCCACTGCACCTGGCCTCAGTGAAGGGATTTCACCTTTTCTTTTTAGTTGGAAAAGGTGGCTTTGTGCCCTTCTCAATGAGCACATACCTCATTTTCCACTGCACTCATCTTTATTTGGATTTTGCACATTTGGAACTAAGTCAGGACATCCACAATTTGGGCTCTCAAAACTCAAAGGCACACCAAAATATTTTCTAGGACTACAGCTGATAACATGAGCAAACATTGCAGAGATCATTTAAGCAGCCTATTGTTCTTAAACCTAAAATACCAGAACTATAAAATCATACCCTGCAAATCAGATGTGTGTATCTCACTGATACTTTGAGGCTAAGAATTAAAGAAAATTTCAGAACTCAAAGATTGTCTTGCTACAGTATACTGTCCCAAAGCTATCTCAGACTCTTTCCTCTCCAGAGACTTTCCCTCCCCTTATTACAGCTCCTTCTTTCTATCCTTTCTTATCTAAACTCTGTTTCTGGCATATAGGCTACTTAAGTAAAAACACTTGAAAACCAGCAAATATAATGCTTATAAACAATTGATCTTCACGTTGTTTCTTAAAAGCAAAGATGAAATTCCCATTGAACCCCTTCCCATACTGAAAGGAAAGGAATGGCGACATTCTTATCTTCAAGACAAAGAATTGAGTCCAAGAAAGACTAACATTTCTTTTCTGGGCCTCCATTTTCACAGTTAAAGATTGTTTATCTAATCCAATATATTGGTAAATTTTTCAAAGAGCTTTACCCAAAATTTGATTCACAGACTTTATAAAATTTTCTATAAAAGAAAAATCTTAAAATTTGAACTTATTCTATCGAAGGAATAACTTAGTCTAATTTTTTTATTAAACCAGTATCTATCTGGTTTAATAAAAAGTCATGAGACTATCTCATGACCAAAATTCTAAAATAAAAGCTATAAAAGTTCATCTCTGTGTTTAGATGTATTTACTCATACACATATTATGTTGTGTGTTGTGTTAGCCAGAAATCCCTTAAACTGGTTATTTCAGTTAGTTTAAACAAATGAGCATGCATATAAAATAGATCATCACTAACACTTTGTTTTCTTCAGTTCAGATGATTCAAAATAAATACAGTAGAACTTTTGTGAGTTGACCTCCAAGGCACTGCAATAAGCTGGCCAACATAGGGAGGTGGTCAACATAAGGAACAAGGCCTACTGTAGTGATAGGTACATGTGGTGCATGTCTGGCCTATGAAAATTAGGTCAACTTAAGGAGGTGGTCAGTGTAGGGAGGAGGTCAACAAATAGAAGTTCTACTGCATTAAGATAAATTATTTTTAGTTTTAAAATTATTGATAAAATAACATTTTAATTGTCTTAAAAACTGTCAACACTTTTTTTTTTTTTGAGATAGAGTCTCACTTGTAGCCTTCCATAGATTGCTGTGCTGTCTATTGCTGTTCACAGTAACCTCAAACTCTTGGGCTCAAGCAATTCTCTTGTCTCAACCTTGTTAGGTAGCTGGGACTATAGGTGCCTGCCACAATGCCTGGCTGTTTTTAGAGATGGTGCCTTGGTCTTGTTCAGACTGGTCTTGAACCTGTGAGCTCAGGCAATACACCTGCATTGGCCTCCCAGAGTGCTAGGATTACAAGCATGAGCCACCACACCTGGCCTTAATTTCTTTTCAAGACAACAATTACAGGAAGATAAGGGGTTGAGGAAATGATGGATGATCTAAAAAAATTGAAGGAAGAGTTATAAAGGTTGAACCTTATGAAGAAAGTTTTGGGAGGAGGAGCAAGACAGCAGAGGGGATGCATCCCTGGGTCAACTCTCCTGGCGGTTTCAGGTAAAACAGAGACCAGCCAAAAACAAGATAGAGACCCGCAGGCCCCCAGGCTTTCAGACCATAGCATTATCCACATACTCAGCAAAGCTTTAGGGGAAAAGGTACAGACACTAGTCCCAGCCTTTGCCCCAAAAGGCTACATAAACACTACTCCCAGAGCCCCAAATCCAACATCCTCTTACCTGCTCATCTAGTCAAACGGAGTAAGTCCAACATGGGGCAGAGTCAGCAGAAAAAGTCCAGTAGTATGAATAACCAGAGTAGATCAATCCCCCAAGGAAGGATGTGGCAGGTGCATCTGAAGATCCAACCCATAAACAGATGGCTGAGATGACAGAAAGCTGATGAGTTCTGAATGTGGATAGTAAATTAGATTAACAGAATGGAAGAAAGGAAAGAGCTAGAACTTCAAGAAATTATTCAAAAAATGTCTCAAGAAATTATTCAAAAGATGATGCAAGAATTCAACAATTTCAAAGATAAAATGATCAGACTTTGAAACATTGAGGCAAGAGTTCATAGCCCTCAAAGACTTGAAAAATACGGTAGAATCTCTTTGTAACAGAGTGGAACAGGCTGAAGATAGGATCTCTGACACTGAAGACAAAGCTTTTGAACAAGCCCAAAGGCGCAAAGATGAAAAGAAATGGAAAGCAAAATGGATCTTTCTCTCAAAGAGCTCTGGGATAGTTCAAAGAAAACTAATATTTGCCTTATAGAAATCCCTGAAAGTGATGAACCTGCCTCACAAAACACAGAGGCTCTTCTTCACGAAATTTTGAAAGAGAACTTTCCAGACATGCCAAGAGATTCTGAAATTCAGATAGCAGATAGTTTCAGAACCCCAGCATAACTCAACCCAAACAAGACATCCCCCAGGCACATCATAATTAACTTCACTAAAGTTAATACAAAAGAGAAAATTCTGAAAGCAGTTAGATGCACGGAAACCATAACCTACAAAGGAAAGAGTATTAGAATGATGGCAAATCTTCCTGTTCAAATCTTTCAGGCCAGAAGAGGATGGTCAGCAACTTTTAATCTCCTAAAACAAAACAACTTCCAGCCCAGAATCCTATATCCAGCTAAACTGAGTCTCATCTATGATGGAGAAATTAAATACTTTAATGACATCCACATGTTGAAGAAATTTGCCATAACCAAACCAGCTCTGCAGGAAATTCTCAAACCTTTCCTCCATAATGGGCACGGCAGTCCCCCACTACAAAAGTAAACTCACCCAGAAAGTTTTAATCAAATTCCAATTTCCACAGTGGTGAAAGGATTAAAAATGTCTACTGGACTTTCGAGCAACTTGAGGACCAATATATCACCAGGTCTATCAATAATTTCAACAATCTGAATGGCTTAAACTGCTCTTTAAAGAAGCACAGATTGGCTGATTGGATACAGAAACTCAGACCAGATATCAGTTGTATCCAAGAGTCGTATATTACTTTAAAAGACAAATATAGACTCAGGGTGAAGGGATGGTCATCTATATACCAGGCAAATGGGAATCAGAAAAACGCAGGTGTTGTGATCTTATTTGCAGATAGATTAGGGTTTAAACCAACAAAAACAAGCAAAGATAAAAATGGCCATTTTATATTTGAGACGGGTAATACCCAAGATGATGAGACCTCAATTATCAATATCTATGCACCCAACTAAAATGTACCTTAATTTATAAGAGATACTCTAACAGGGATGAGCAATTTGATCTCCCCCAGCTCTAACATAGTCAGAGATTTTAACACTCCTTTAGCAGTGTCGGATAGATCCTCCAATAAGAAGCTTAGCAAGGAAATTTTAGATTTAAATTTAAATATTCATCTTCTGGACCTAACAGACATCTACAGAACTTTTCATCCTAACAAAACTGAATACACATTTTACTCTTCAGTCCATGGAACATACTCCAAAATCAATCACATCTTAGGCCATAAGTCTAACCTAAGTAATTTTAAATGATTAGAAAGTATTCCATGCATCTTCTCAGACCACCATGGAATAAAAGTTGAACTCAGCAACAACAGGAATCTGCAGTCTCATACAAGAACATGGAAGCTAAATATCCTTTTGCTGAATGATAGATGGGTCAGAGACGAGATCAAGAAGGAAATTACCCAATTTTTAGAACAAAACAATAATGAAGACATGAGTTGTCAGAAGCTCTTGGATACTGCAAAGACAGTCCTAAGAGGGACATTTATACCTCTGCAAGCCTTTCTCAAGAGAATGGAAGGAGAGGAAGTTAACAACTTAATGGAATATCTCAAGGATCTGGAAAAGGAAGAACAGTCCAATCTCAAACCCAGCAGAAGAAAAGTAAGAATCAAAATTAGAGAAAAATTAAATGAAATATAAAACAAAAGGATTTTAGAACAGATCAATGAATCAAAAAGTTGGTCTTTTGAAAAAGTTAATAAAATAGATAAACCTTTGGCCAACCTAACCAAGAAAAAAAAAGTAAAATCTCTAATCTCATCAATCAGAAATAGTAAAGATGAAATAACAACAGACCCCGCAGAAATTTAAAAAATCCTCAGTGAATATTACAAGAAACTTTGTTCCCAGAAATATAAAAATCTGAAAGAAATCAACCAAAACTTGAAAGCATGCCACCTCCCCAAACTCAGCCAGAATGAAGTGGAAATGTTGAACAGGCCGATATCAAGTTCTGAAATAGCATCAGCTTTACAGAATCTCCCTAAAAAGAAAAGCCCGGGACCAGATGGTTTCACGTCAGAACTCTACCAAACCTTTAAGAAGAACTAGTACCTATATTATTCAACCTATTCCAAAACATTGAAAAAGACGAAATACTACCCAACACATTCTATGAAGCAAACATCACCTTGATTCCCAAACCAGGAAAACACCCAACAAGAAAAGAAAATTATAGACCAATATCACTAATGAATATTGGAGGTGAAAATATTCAACAAGATCCTAACAAACAGAATCCAGCAACACATCAAAAAAATTGTACACCATGACCAAGTGGGTTTTATCCCAGGATCTCAAGGATGGTTCCACATACGTAAATCTATAAATGTAATTCATCACATAAACAAATCAAAAAACAAAGACCATATGATTCTCTCAATTAATGCAGAGAAAGCTTTTGATAATATCCAGCATCCCTTCATGATCAGAACACTTAGGAAATTTTGTATAGAAGGGACATTTCTCAAGTTGATAGAGGCCATCTACAGTAAACCCACAGCCAATATTGTAATCAATGGAGTTAAACTGAAATCATTTCCACTCAGATTAGGAACCAGGCAAGGTTGCCCATTGTTCCCATTGCTATTTAACATTAGAATGGACGTTCTAGCTACTGCAATTCGGGAAGAAAAGGTGATTAAGGGTATCCATATAGGAATAGAAGAGATTAAACTTTCACTTTTCGCAGACAATATGATTGTGTATCTGGAAAACACCAGGGATTCAACTAAAAAACTCTTAGAAGTGATCAAGGAATACAGTGGTATATCAGGATACAAAATCAACACTCATAAATCTGTAGCCTTTATATATACCAACAGCCGCCAAACTGAAAAAACAGTCAAGGACTCTATCTCATTTAAAGTAGTGCCAAAGAAGATGAAATATTTGGAAGTATACCTAACAAAGGATCTGAAAGATCCCTATAAAGAGAACTATGAAACTCTAAGAAAAGAAACAGCCAAAAATGTTAACAAATGGAAAAATATACCATGCTCATGGCTAGGAAGAATCAACATTGTTAAATTTCCCATATTAACCCAAAGAAATATACAATTTTAATGCAATCCCCACTAAAGCTCCACTGTCATACTTTAAAGATCTTGAGAAAATAATACTTTGCTTTATAGGGAATCAGAAAAAAACCTCGAATAGCCAAGACATTACTCAGGAACAAAAACAAAGCAGGAGAAATCACACTACCAAACCACAGACTAGGATTAAAACAGCATGGTATTGGCAAAAAAACAGAGAGGTAGATGTATGGAACAGAATAGAAAGCCAACAGATGAATTCAGCTACCTATTGTTACCTCATCTTTGACAAAACAATTAAAAATATTGATTGGGGAAAAGATTCCCTATTTAACAAATGGTGCTGGGCAAACTGTCTGGCAACTTGTAGAAGATGGAAACTGGATTCACTGTTAACTAAGATAGATTCTCACTGGATTAAAGATTTAAACTTAGACATGAAACCATAAAAATACTAGAAGAAAGTGTCAGTAAAACACTTGATGAAATCAGCCTGGGTGAATATTTTATGAGGTGGACCCCATGCACAATTGAAGCAACATCAAAAATACACTATTGAGACCGGATCAAACTAAAGAGCTTCTTCCTAGCCAAGAACACAGTACGTAAAGCATGCAGACAGCCCTCAGAGTGGGAGAAAATATTTGCAGGTTATGTCTCCAACAAAGGTTTAATAACCAGAATCCATAAAGAAATCAAACGCATTAGCAACAACAACAACAACAACAACAACAAAAAAACACCAAGTGATCCCATTGCAGGGTGGGCAGAGGACTTCAAGAGGAATTTTACCAAAGAAGATAGGCACGTGGCCTATAGATATATGAAAAAATACTCACTATCCTTAATCATTAGAGAAATGCAAATCAAAACTACTTTGAGATATCACCTAACTCCAATAAGATTAGCCCATATCAGAAAATCCCCTAACCAGAGATGCTGGCGTGGATGTGGAGGAAAGGGAACACTTCTGTACTGCTGGTGGGAATGCAAACTACTATGTTCCTTTTGGAAAGATGTCTGGAGAACACTTAGAGAACTAAAAATTGACCTGCCATTTGATCCTACAATTCCTTTACTAGGTATATACCCAGAAGACCAAAAATCACATTACAATAAAGATACTTGTATCAGAATGTTTCTTGCAGCCTAATTCATAATTGCCAGGTCGTGGAAGAAGCCCAAGCACCCATCAATCCACGAATGGATCAATAAACTGTGGTATATGTACACCATGGAATACTTTGCAGCCCTAAAGAAAGATGGAGACTTTACCTCCTTCGTGTTTACATGGATGGAACTGGAAAATGTTCTTCTTAGCAAAGTATCACAAGAATGGAAGAGAAAGTATCCAATGTACACATCCCTATTATGAAACTAATTTATAGTTCTCATATGAAAGCTATAACCTAATTATAGCCCAAGAATATGGAGAGGGGGAGGAGGGGGCGAAGGGAGGATGGGTGGAGGGAGGGTGATTGGAAAGATCACCTCTATGGTTTGTCTTAAAAGGGTACAAGTGAATCTTTTTAAAAGTAGAGTATAAATTTCTTAACACAATAACTAAGTAAATGTCTTAAAGTCTATGTTAACCAGTTTGATGAAAATATTTCAAATTTTATATGAAAACACTACACACTACCCCATGATTGCATTAATGTACACAGCTATCATTTAATAAAAAAAAGAAAGAAAGAAATTTTGATATGTGATCAGACTGGGATTGGGATGAAATTGATTATGTTAGCTTTCTAAAAATTAAACACTAGTATCAGAAGAGCAACTGATACAGGATAAGAATCTGTTTTTCTGTACTTAAAAACAACAGATTTTCTTTATGTATCTGCTCCTAATAAAATTACAACAGGTTTAGATTTTTAATTCAGAAATCTGTTTCTTTAATAACTATCTTCTTCCTGAGAGCTATTTAATTTTCCTGCCTTCAGATTAAAAAAGTCATCCTCTTCATTTAAAATGGTAATTTTATTCCTTGAGGTAAAGTTTTGCTTTTAAAACTTCTCAGATTTATTCAGATGTCCAACTCTTGCTGTGTATCTGCCTACACATGATTTCTGGGACATACATCATCATTTCCTTCAGATTTTTCCCATTTTGACAAAACCTAGGAGGATAACACTCTCCTTCAACTTTTTTGCCAGCTCTTAAAATTATTTTCTCCCCAGTATACTAACTCTGTTGTTATGGCCTAAGTTGAAAATGTTTATCTTAAAAGTTTAGAAAAGCAACGTTCGGGCAAAGCCTGGTGGCTCATGCCTGTAATCCTGGCACTCTGAGAGACTGAGACCGGTGTGTTGCCTGAGCACAGGAGTTCGAGACCAGCCTGAGCAAGAGCTAGTCCCTGTCTGAAAAAAAAACTGGGCATTGTGATGGCCAGCTACTGTCATCCCAGCTACTTGGGAGACTAAGGCAAAAGAATTGTTTAAGCCCAAGAGTTGGAGGTTGCTGTGAGCTGTGAAGCCCCAACACTTTACTCAGGGCAACATAGTGAGACTCTGTCTCAAAAAAAAAAGAAGAGGAAGAAAGAAAGAAAGAAAAAGCAATCGCAATGTTCATCTCCAATATAATTTAATTTTATATTCTTGCCTTTTGATACATTGGAATTGTTATAGTCACAATCTCAAACACATTGTCCCTGTCTGATTAAATTCAAGAACTTTTTGTGTCCCACTTGTAGAAAGGTAGACAGAAAGAAAGAAGGGAGGGAGGGAAGGAGGAAGGAAACAAAGAAAGAAATTGAAAGGAAAAAAAAAGTACTCTTTGGGAGGTACCTATGGCTCAAAGGAGTAGGGCGTCAGCCTCATATACTGGAGGTGGTGGGTTCAAACTCAGCCCCAGCCAAAAAGCACTGTAAAAAAGAAAAAAAAAAATACTCTTCTCATTAGTATTACAAAATGACCCTTTTCATTATGTTTACCTTCTAAGTTTTCTCAAAGAGCTTCCCATGAGAAGCACACTGAAGAAGGTTTTCCTTTCTTTCTCTCTCTATCTTTGTGTTGTCTCCTCCTTCCTCTTCCTCTTCTTCTTTTCTGATTTTTATTTATTTATTTATTTATTTATTTATTGTAATTTCAGACTACTGTCCAGGTCGGAGGAGTTTTCGTTATAGTTGAGACTTCCTCTTTCCACCTGCTTGAATTCCATTGAGTGCACACATAATAGTTGACCAGAGGTTTTTTATTACCGTTTTCATAGCTAGTCTAAGAAACAAAGACTTTACATTTCACCAAAGGAATTTTGTATATTGTCTTTGTTTGGTTTTTGATTTTTTAGGGAAACTAAGCTTTAAACATGTTAAGGCTTACATATCCTTGTATGTCCATGTAACTTTATTTTAGTTCTTTTAAGTTTTAAGATTATCACTCTGGTCAAATAAATGAACTTAATTTTACAGTGCACTGTGATTCTGTTTTGTGTCTTTTAACATCTTTGACATACCTATTCAAATATAATCCTAAATTTAAGTGTCTTTAACCTAGAATCCACACTGGAACTTTCCAGGTGAGCTCTGAGCGTCTGAGAAGGACACACATGAAACAACATCAAATGATTAATAATACTAAGTCTTCTTTCACTTGGATTATTTATTTATTTTCATAGATAACTGTTACTCTGGCTAGAGAGCAGTGGCACCATTGTAGTTCGCTGTGGCCTCAAACTCCTGGATCTAGGAGAAGGGTGGGCAACACTGTACTTGGCTAGTTTTTAATTTTTTGGAGAGCTGAATTCTTGTTATGTCATGTAGGCTGCTCTCAAACTGAGGCCCTCAAGCAATCCTCTTGCCTTTGCCTGCCAAAGTGCTAAAATTATAGACATAAGCCACCATGTCCAGACTCTTTTTTGCTTTTAGGTTTTTTGTTTTTTTTTTTTTAGAGATAAGGTCTCCCTCTTGCTCAGGCTGATCTTGCATTCCTCAGCTTAGATAATCCTCCCTCCTCAGTCTCCCAGAGTGCGGAGATTACAGGCATTAGCTATCCCACCCAGCCAACCCCCTGTCCTTTTAATTGCTTTTATAGGAATGTTATTACAAATATTTCAAAATTATCTACTGTGCTAATAGTCATAATTCCATGTTCTTTTTTTAAATCTTAAAAAATGCTATGTGCAATTGAAATGACTAAATTTCCTAGACAATTATAAGCTTCCATCAGACTTTTAATTATGGCTATTCTAAGCTTTTAGCATTTTGTTCATTGTTTTGAAAGTTTCTCTAAAAAACATTTATAATCAGATATGTGGAAAAATTTCCTATAAGGAACCCTTATATATGGCTTTCTGATGACTTTAATCAATAATTAAATAAGTATTTTCAGAAGTCTTATGAGACACTAGTGGATTCTTAAAACTAGTACTGGTGATTAACTACTTGAAATGTTGTTGGTCCTTTACTCAAATGTTTGTCTTCTAAATTTAAAGAAATTTTCTCCAGTAAGCTTTTTGTAACATATTAAAACCTGGTAGTGTATGATTGTCTAAAAGAAAACAAAAAAATTGTTGGATTTTTCCTTTTCTACCTTGACTTCCCCTTGATTTTAAAATCCTTTGTAACTATCCTCATGATAATGTTTATGTGCACAAGCTCAAGAAAATGTGCTTTCTCTTTACAGTATGATAGAATTGTATAGGATAAATCTTGGTTACATCGCCAAGAGTTTAACTTTACTGTCATATTTTAACATATACATAAAATGCCTGATTTTAAGAGTTATTAGCCTCACAGTAAGCCAATAAACGCTATTACTTGCTGGCAGGCCCAGGATCCTTTAGATAGTAGCTAACATATAAAATCTCCTTGGTTTGGCTTTCTAGCCCAAAGAGGCTTTTACTCTCAGATTCCTGTGTGATCAATGGAAATAAAAAAGGTTCCAAAAGAAGAAACACAAAAACTGTGACACTACGTATTATTTTCGAGTTCTTTGTTATCTACCTGTACACTTTACTGGGTCCTAAATTCAACTTGGTTAATGTAACCCAACTTTGTTCCCTATAACTGCTAAAATTGGAACTACTCTCTTCCAAAGTCTTATAAGCTGAAAAAGTTCTCACATCTAATGTATGAGCTACACTGAAAGCTCGCCCAACTACCAAATGTCGTTAAGTGGAGACATTCAGACTATAAGCAAGTTGATGCTTTGTGCTGTACAATTTTTCCTAAGACTTCAATATGAGTCTTCAGTACTCCATACCATAATGGGATTCTTACTCCCCTTAAGTGCTACCTTTTTCATTTCTTCTTTCTCTTTATAGCATAACACTATAATTAACATTTCACTATCAAATAACTGACACATAAAACCTGAAAAAACCTGACATGAGAAATCTCTCTAATCCAGCTAAATGCGCAACTTTGACAACACACCTAACACAACTTTTTTTTTTTTTTTTTTTTGAGACGGAGCCTCAAGCTATCCCCCTGGGTAGAGTGCCATGGCCTCACGCTCACAGCAACCTCCAACTCCTGGGCTCAAGTGAGTCTCCTGCCTCAGCCTCCCAAGTAGCTGGGACTACAGGCGCCCGCCACAATGCCTGGCCATTTTTTGGTTGCAGCCGTCATCGTTGTTTGGCGGGCCGGGCTGGGGATTAAAACCTGCCACCTTAGGTGTATGTGGCTGGCGCCTTAGCCGCTTGAGCCACAGGCGCCGAGCCCTAACACAACTTTTTATGCAACTTATACTGATAGTCCCTTTTATAGAATTGACATTCTCTGCTTTAATTCATAAAATAGTCATGAAGTCTATTCAATGACTATAGCAGGCCTCACACAATTTCCCCCATGATCTTTTGACTTGTTTAGTTTGTTGCTCTTAGGCTTGGAGTCCTAGCTTAAAAGCTTTGCAAAAAGTAAAATTATTATATTATTACCATGACTATTGTGATATGATAATTTTAAAACTTTATTCTTATTGTCTCTAGTCTTTGTGAAGCCACCTCTCCTACCTAACAAGGTAACAAGCTTGAGCCTGAAGCTTGAGACACCTTGAGACTTGCTGATGCTTATGGACTAATAAGATTGAAGTCGATACTAGACCACAGACAAACCTACCTTTAAACATATTTTCATCTGGCTTCTTTTTTTTTTTAACTCATGTCCCAGGTCCTCAACATAAGCCCCTCACTCCAAGGTAGGACAGAGACAACTGGGTCAGGCATTGAGGGATAATTAAAGCTTAACTACAAGCTGGTTTTCAGGATGCTTCCAGACAAAGATCTTGATCAGAAAAAAGAAAATGTGAAAGTCAATCATACTAATTGGCTCATTCTTGTCACACCCAACTAAAGGTAAAGAGAAATAGGGCTCGGGACACTTAACATTGTTCTAAAAATATAATTCTCTGAGGTCTTGACTGGTGAAACTCTCCGTCATAACCTGGAGCCAGTTTTACCTAATGGCTGCTGCTAGTTTTTACCTCTGCTCTGTCATTCACCAGTCAGAGTTTGCTAGCTCCCCAAACTTTACTAGTGGCCAGGGAATTTTTTGCAAGGAACAGTATGTTGCCTCTGTCTGTCTGTCTGTCTCTCTCTCTCTCTGTCTTTCTCTCTCTCATCACATATACTGAACATCACACAGCCTGCATGTATGCCCTGAATCACAATTCTTTTTTCTCAGAGGAAACATCTTACATTCTGAGATTCATCTCTACATTTTATTTGACTTTGGCAGATCCCAACCAAATTACAAGCAGAGATTAAGTTTCCATTTAAAAGGTATGTGGGTTTTGTGTGTGTGTGTGTGTGTGCGCTGGCAAGAACAAAAGTGCAGACAAGCCAGTTATTAAACTACTAATCATAGGACATACTTTAAATGAATTCAGATTCAAAGTACAGTCATGCATACCTTAATGACAGGATACATTCTGAGAGATGTGTCCTTAGGTGAGTTCCTCACTGTGGAAACATCACAGAGGGCACTTACCAAACCTAGCTGACATAACCTACTACATCCCTAGACTACAGGGTATAGTCTATAGCTCTAGGTTACAAATCCTGTGCATCTTAAGACTGTACTAACCACTGTAAGCCAATGTAACACAAATTACAGTTGACTATGGGTATATCTAAACTTAGGAAAAATACAGTACAGTTAAGATATGAAAAAAAATATGGTGCACCATTTTTTTTGGTACGCCATAAAATAAAAAAATGATATGCTATTAAAATAAAAAATAATAAATAAAATAGTATGCTATATTTTAATTGTTTATATCATACAGAACTTACCATGAATGAAGCTCTCAGGCCAGGAAACTACTCTGGGTGAGTCAGTGAGTGAGCAGTTGGTAAATAAGAAGGCATAGGATGTTATAGTGAACTACAGCAGACTTTATAAAACGCTGGACACTGGAGTCTACACTAGATTTATTTTGGAAGGTTTTTCTTTAACAATGAATTAAGCTTAGCTTATGTCACAGTTTTACTTTATAACCTTTTAAATTTTTCTAATTTTTTGACTATTTTGTAATAACATTTAGCTTACCACACAAACACTTGTTGACCTACACAAAAATAGTTTTCTTTACATCCTTGTTCTATAGGTGTCTTCCTATTTTTTATTTTATGTAATATTTTTCTTTCAAAACTTTTTCGTTAAAAACTAAGACATGAACACACACATCAGCCCAGGTCCATACAGGGTGAGGATAACCAGTATCACTGGTTTTTTTTTTTTTTTTTTTTTTTTTTTGCGCGACTCTTTTTTCAAGGGAATGTGGTCAGGGGCACTAACACACATGGAGCTGCCATCATCTATGACAAAAGTGCCACTTTGTGGAATACCTCCAGAAGGACCTGCCATTTTCCTTTGTTTGTTTTGTTTTTGTTTTTAACACGCAGGGGTAGGCTCTAAAATGATGATTAAAAAGCATAGCACAGTAAACGCACAAACTGGCACACAGTACCTTATTGTCATTATCAAGTTTTATGTTCTGCGCATAATTTTGTGTGCTATACTTTTATACCTATATTATACAAGTGGCAGTACAGCAGATCTGTTTACATGAGCATCACCACAAACTCCTGAGGAATGACCTCATGATGGCTAGATGTCAGTGTGAAATAGGGATTTTTCAGCTCCTTAATAGTTTTTTGGGACCACCATTTGTCCTATATACAGTCTGCCCCAACCTTTGGTCATTATGTGGGCACATGACTATATTTCTTGAGAAAATTGTGTAATATAACAGCAAAGCCAGGAAACCTCTAGTAGAATACTTGCGTGACATTTGTTTTACAGAAATCAGCAACTCATAAAGGCTGAATTCATGTCTAACGACTTTTCCTAAATTATAACTTAGTTTTCTCTCTTTCAACATATTTAATAAAGCAAAACTGTGTTCTAAATAATTCAAGGTTTTAAGTTTGGGAAAAAGCACTGATTTTGCAGCTGGAAATACCTGTGTTTATATACTCATTATCTACTGTTGGAGAGATCTCTGGTTAGTTCCCTTATCTACCCAACATTGGTTGTTTATTCCCCTGAAGGGGTACAAGAATTTTAAAGGCATAACAATACCTACTACATAAATTCTATCACATGATAAAGAAGCTTATCACATGATGAACTTTTCACATAGTGTCACTTTTGATTTTTCCCTTTCCTAACTATTAAATCTTTTGATTTTTTCCCTTTCCTAATTGTTAAATCTTGATTTGTAAACCCAGATAATGAGCATATAAAAACAAAGTGCTTAAAAGAAAGCTTCTGAGAAGCCACATGAAGCAATGCACCTTGTCTCCTTCTCTCTTAGTAAAAAGGAATATGAGAATCTCCCATAATCATATACTTTCAAAAGTTCCTGTTTGTTTTAATTAGTTTATATTTCCAAACATTTCTGGCTTCTGCCTCTGGCACCATGGGGCATACATGGGCCTCTGAATGACTCCTGCTAAAGAAAAACTGGGTCCTTGTTTGGATCCTGTCTCCCAGAGCAGGATTTCAAAGGTACTACTTTGTGCCCACTCTTGTTGCTTCTATTCAAATAGCAATATTGTACTAGAATAACATGGTACTGGCAATATGGTACAATTTCTGCTACTCTCACAGAAATGTCTGTTTATAGTTAAGAGTTGTTCCAATCCTCTTCCTTAAAGAAGTCCTCCCTGCCTCTTAACTTTCCCATTTTATAAGCCTCATGATTCTCCTTCAAATAACTGAGACAATATTTCAGGTATGAATATACATTGTGTGCATATATAATTATCATTAGACTGTCACCTACAATGGCCAGGAAGTTTACTTATATCTGCTGCCTTTAAGGTTTGATTGGTTCAGATGTCAGGGAATATTTTAACATAATAAACACAAACATGAAAATAATTTTCCCATCAGCACACACACAAAGAACAGCACAGAGCTGCAGTAACAGGAGTAGATAGCTTTGGATGAACATATTAAGTCAGCATTTTTCCAAGCACTAAGCGATACATAAAGTGTATTGAGAGGGCAGCACTAACAAAATACCTGATACTCATCAAGTTTCATGTGAGAAATAGTACCCTTCCTCCTCCCACCCTCCAGCCCTCCCAAACAACTAAGTCTGGATCCTGAAAACTGATAACACACTTTACTATACACATTAACATGACTTTGTGCTATTCCATCGTTGTTATTAATGAAACTATTTTTCTAGGAACATCTTGCAGAGGGAAATAGTTAGAATGTCCATTATAGAAATTTCCAATCAAGCCCATCAAGGAAAAACATCAGCAGAAGCAATTTGTGCCCTCAGAGCTTTTGAATCTCTTGCGTCAAAATGCTTGCCTTGCTGTTTTCACCAATCCTGGGCTGCAGCATTGTGATCCTTACCTAATCCTAATAAAGCCATCTTTGGCCACTCTGCCTGTCCAAAGTCCTAAAATCATAAATTCTCAATACATTCTGAATTCACCATCTCTTACCTCTGTGAAGTGGTGTCCCCCTTACTCTGCAGTGAGAAATAAGGTCAGATTTTCTTTCATCTACAGGTGTGTGACGGTGACATTGAGAGGCGTAATTTGAGTGACAATTTTGGGAGCAATGTTTAAGACACAACATGACTGAAATAAAATAACATACAGGTAAAGATGATGAACATCTGGCTAAGTTTGGGCAGTTGCATCAGTTGAACTCCTTTCACCAGATAAGACACATTTTACCAGCTATATACTGAAAAAGGCTTTGAAACCATCTTTCCCCATGGTATCTAAGGGGGTAAGGCTTAGGACATACTACACTGAAGTATAGCCCATTGTCATTTAAGAAAACAGCAGAAGCAGGTCTTAAGATCCTCTTTCCAGCAGGAAAGGAGTTGACAACACAAGAGAGACTAAGAACAATCTAAACATATGGGCGTTGCTAAGTTTCCATTAAATCAGACTCCCTTTGTGTAGCCATACTTCCCACATAACTCTCTGTTCCTCATCAAACCTAAGCATACAAGTACACACATATCCCTGTTTCTTTGTTCTTGATTATCTATTTTTTTGTCATGGGATAGCAGCCATGAACCTCATGATGGATGCATGAGGAAAATATATTTCCTTTTCTCTCCTACAGAGTGTAAAATGTCTCTGATTTGGAAAAATGGAAAATGTTTCTTCTAATCATCCTAACATATATGAAACTTATAATAACAAAAGGTTACGTAGGTCATGTGTGGTAACCCATGTCTGTTATCCTAACACTCTGGGTGGCTGAGTCAGGAGGGTCACTTGAGGCTAGAAATTGGAAACCACTCTGAGTAAGACAAAGATTCCTTCTCTTCAAAAAAATGGGAAAATTAGCTACATGAACACTTACTCCCTTAGATACCATGGGGAAAGATGTTTTGAAAACTAATTGGGAGGTTGAGGTAGGAGGATTGCTTAGACCTAGGAATTTGAGCCTGCAGTGAATGAATGAAGTCATCACTGCACTCTTGCCTGGGTGACAGAGTGAGACCCTATCTTTAAAAAGCAAAACAAAACAGCAAGAACAACAACACCAAAAAAAAAAAAAAAAAAAAAAAAGAAAGAAAGAAAAGAAAGAAAGAAAGAAAGAAAAGAAAAGAAAAGAAAGAAAAAAAAGGACATTTGACTCAAATTCTCAAATTCACACTGGGATATACATACAACTGCCTTAAGAATTCTCCTACAGCCTTACTTTATGATAGAAATTTTTAAATGGAGCATGAAAGGATGAAAGAAAATACTCAGCTTGAAGGGGCCCAATTATACTTTTACCTTATCCAACAGCTTTTCATGTTCTTCATCTATAGCTTCTTTGTTACCTGTACAAGTTTTGAGTATGTGAAACTTTGTCTGAAAGCAAAAAAAGAAAAAAGAATTGCTAAGAGAATATTAGAAAAAGTAGAAGAAAAAAGCCCAGTTTATTTTGAAAGCTTCTAATATTAAATACCCTTAGGCTGGTCTAAATTAAAGGAAAAAATAATAAAGCAATTGACGGTAACACTGGAACTGAGAAAGTAATTATTACAACCAAATTGGTAACTAAGATGAGTGAGATTAGAAAAAATAATAATAAGGGCTTTAAAATTATCATTTATAGCAATCAAAAATATTTTAAAATTATAACTAAGTATTATCTTAGTAGCAAAATAAACTACCAACCATCATAGAAGAAAGAGATCAGACAGATAGAGAAGACTTATCATATTTTAATCACCCCTTTCTAGACAAATTTTGGACAAGGTCTAATTGTTAGGTAAGATAAAAGTATAAGAAGCCCACAATCCCTCAGATTTTGCCATTGATGTTATTAGATACATGCTGCAGTTTTCACCATAAAGAGTATTTTATAAGCAAGGAACATTTTTAGCCGATAAGAACCTAAAGCCACTGTCATTCAAACAAGACCAAAAGAAGGATGTGTATTATAACCATTACTATTACATTGTTGTTTTGAAGGTTAGAGCATAAAAAGGATAAATGCAATTATAAGTCCGAGATGGGACTGGTTGTGAAAATGTAGGAAAGGTAAAAGATAACATCTCTCAAATATGAATGACTAAAATGAAAACATTTTTTTCAGCAACGAATGAGAAATGTTCTTTAGTTGATCAAGCATTGATCAAGCATTGATACACCAAGCAAAATATCTCAAAAATTAAAAACAAAGGAAAGCAGTCTCTGCTCTTAATGCAACAAAGTGAGAAAAAGATAATGTATATAAGAATACAACATAACATTTCTATGAGATGTCTTTTTAAAAAGTTTCTTAAAATAGTTTTTGCTCAAACACCTGCTGACTTACAGTGAAGGAGTATAGTTGACCTTGGGCAGAAAGGTACAGAAGGGAGACCCTAGCAAAGATCAAAAGCAACGTTCATTTTATAGAAAGGAACAAGCTACAACTTGTAATATCTGAGCTGATTAGAGTGACTAAAAAGAGTATCTCAAATATGTGCATCAGAAGGTAAATGAAAGGAGTGAGGTTACCTGTTTGTTTCAATGTAGAAAGGATTGTTGTTCAAGTTGTAAGTTTTTTGTTACATACTTGAGGCCCAGCTAGCCAAGGTGTAATACTATCAGTTTCAACAGATATGGAGAGATTTCTCAGGTTTTGCCAAATTTCTTCCTACATTTAAAACATTGTTTTCCCAGATGTGTTCCTACATTTTGGAGAAGCTGAAACAAGGCATTAAAAGAAAGATAAGGTTCAACTGAAGGTAAGAGAAGAAAAACAAGCAACATTCATTTGAAGTTAGGAATTAAATATGGTATCTATGCATTTGCAAAATCCATTTGTTCAGACAGTCAGCCCAACTCCCATAATTAGATGACACCTGTGAAGGAGATGCCAATGAAGTTGATCCTGTCTAAGTGAATCAGATTCCTGGAACAGTGGAAAGTAGCAAACAAAGACTTGAGCATTTATTTGTACCCAACACATAAAAGACTATTCTAATTATTTGAGATTAGGCCAAGAGAAGTAATATTTGTTTGAAGAATTCAGCATGATTAAACAACAACAGCAGAATAATGACAACCAGTCAAGGGATCATCTCACTCCAAAATTTGAAAAGGAATTAGGTATTAATTATAGTTCTTAAAATCCTAAATTTAGGATTATACTACTATATTTTTTCATTTATTTGGTAGTGTCCTTTCATAAAGGTTTTTAATTTTGCTGTTTTGCCTTTTATTTACCTTTCCTTTTTTTTTTTTTTTTTTTACTTACATCTTGGTGTCCTCTCTTCTACGTATATGTTAAGATTCACAAAAACAGTTTACAGGCACTCTGAAGAGGAAATGGTTATAAAGGACATACAATTGGAATTAGATTAGTAACCTGCATGTGGTCTAAAATCTGGGGAGAAGCTTGTGAGCCCTTATACTTTGGTGTGGACATCTTGAGATGAAATTGGAGCAAATGAATGGAGTAATCATTTCCTAATTTAAAGATATACCAAATCACATTTTGTGAAGAGAAAAATATAAATTAGTGACATAAAATTACAGTGCTATACTGCCTGCATTCCCCATGAAAATTAAAATTAGGACTATCCAGGCAATTTAGCCACTGAGAATAAAATAATGAGTTATACCTTAAATGCAATTAATTTTGTTAGAGTAATAGAAATTATTATTCTTCAGATCCTATTCATGTGAATTGTAAGATTTATTTATTTATTTATTTTTGGAGACAGAGTCTCAAGCTGTCACCCTAGGTGAAGGGCGGTGGTGTCCTAGCTCACAGCAACCTCCAACTCTTGGGCTCAAGTCATTCTCTTATCTCAGTTTTTCTATTTTCAGTATAGACGGTGGTCTCACTCTTGCTCAGGCTGGTCGTGAACATGTGAGCTCAAGCAATGCACCTACCTTGGCCTCCCAGAGTGCTAGGACTATGGAGTACGCCACTACTCCTGGCCCATGTGTATTGTGATTTGAAAAGTAATGAGGGTCCCAAATGTCTTTTGAGTAATTTTGTAACCATACCAAAGGGTAAAATTAGTCTACTAGTTGGGCAACCTTTGTTCATAGTGCATCTCTCACTGAGACTTAACATTGACAGGACTATTTCACTTCCTACCACTTAGATTGCTAGGGGGCACAGTTGGGGCAAACTGTTTAAGAACTGCTGAGATACAAACATCAAGGGTAAAATTAGTCTGCTAGTTTGGCAGCCTTTGTTCATAGCGAATCTCTCACTGAGACTTAACATTGACAGGACTATTTCACTTCCTACCACTTAGATTGCTAATGGGCACAATTGGGGCAAAAATGTTTAAGAACTAGGGAGACACAAACATCAAGGAACGCAAAAGGTTGCAGTGTGAAAGGCTGTGGTCTTATAATATGATACTACTTTAACTTACTGTTCACTGAATCTGGAGGATAAGAATAAAATCCTGGCAATTGGGGTCACCCAGGAGCACTAGGGAGCATATGTTTAGTCCCACTTATAAAGGCCCATTCTTGGAAAAAATGTGAAGAAATTCCTGGGTGTAGTGATTCCTGAATACTAGACCTAACTATGAGATTAAAATGAACTGAAATGTCAAAAACACAAAGAATTATTAGGTAAATTATTTATATCATATTACACAAGCCAATTAAATCTTTTCTCCCTGAATCCCTACTTCCAGTTTTGCATTCAAAGCGTGTTACTTTAAAGAAAGACCAATGCTGTTTGGTTCTTTTCCTTTCCCTTCCTTTCTTCCTTTCCTTTCCCTTCTCCTTCCCTTCCCTTCCCTTTCCTTTTCCATCTTCCTTTTTAAAGGAGATTGCCAATTTAAACCCAGAGCTATTTTTGGCCATCTCATTGATTGAAGCATTAGAGAAATATTTCAAGAATCTAACACATGTCATACATCATATATCACGTACTGACCTACAAGGCTAGACCAAAAGCAACATAATCCCTTTTTAAGTTTATATATATATATATTTTATTTTAGCAAGACAGAGTCTCAAGCACTCTGTCATCCTGGGTAGAGTGCTGTGGCATCATAGCTCACAGCAACCTCAAACTCTTGGGCTCAAGTGATTCTCTTGCCTAAGCCTCCCAAGTAGATGGAACTATAGGGCCCACCATAATGCCCAACTATTTTTCTGTTGCAGTTGTCATTGTTGTTTTAGCTGGCCCGGGCTAGGTTTAAACCAGCCAGCCTGGAATATGTGGCCAATGCCCTACCCACTAAGCTACAGGCTACAGGTGCTGCCCTCTTTTTAAGTTTTACTGACTGCTGGCCCAAGTGAGTTCCTTCCCTCTTTACATAAGGGCATGACATACATCCCTGCAAACTTTTGTTGTTATTGTTCTTGTCATAGTTTCTTTGTTTTGTTTTGTTTTCCATGAAACAGGGTATTGTTCTGTCACCTAAGCAGCCCCAAACTCCTGGGCTGAAGAGATCTTCCTGCCACAGCCTCCTGAGTAGCAGGGATTATAGGCCTGAGCCACCACACGTAGCCCTTTTGGCCAAATTTTGCCACTTAAAAAATTAATATTTGTACATAGTAGTGTTATGTTGTGTTCACTGATAACAGTGATAAGACTGTTCATAAAATTCACAATTTGACGTGTACAGTTCAGTAGTGCTATGAAAGGAAGGCAGCAGGAGCTGGCCCTAGCAACACCATTTTGTTCCAGAATGCCATTTTACAAATTGCCTGATGACAGAATGTGCTTGCTGAGGCTGCAAACCAAACAGAAGTTACTGCCACTTGTGAGAAACTGATTTTTCCCCCAAACCTCTGCATCAAGTACTGTGGCCTATAAACCAATGAATGTTATAATAGTACTTAACCAGCAATAAAAATAATAGGTTAAGAATGGGCTAATGGCTACTACAAATTTCCTCTATTTTTATTATTTTTTAAATCTCTTATTTCCTTTAAAAACACTATCCTGAAACAGTTGAACAGGACACAATTTCAGAGGTTGGGTAAATGCCTGTGCCTCAAACTGCAACTGGGAAACTGCCAGCAAACCTCCTTACCGGAATTCACCCTCCTCAACCTTTCATTCACAGTATATTTACCAGGTTGTCCAAGGATATAATTCCAGAACATTTCATTGTCCCAAAAGGGAAATGTGCACCTCACTCAAGTCCTCACTCCTTGTGCTCTCCCCCCTAGTCCTTGGCAGCCAGAAATCTGCTTCCTGTTTCTGTTTGCTTCTGTTGAGCATTTCATACAAATGGAATCACTCAGCTTCTGGTTTCTTGTATCTCATTTTTCCAAGTAGCATAGGTTTTCAAAGATGTTGTAGCATGTGTCACTGTTAGTTGTAAAATATCTATTCTTGAGCCTGTGTATAATTTAAGCATTTGATTCTGCATTAAGATACATGGTGTTAATGGAGTCAAATAACAGTGTGTTTCTATTTTATTTGGATCTTGAACACAAAAATTCGTTAGATGACTGTGATACAAATCCTGGATTTCACACTTACCTTTGGCCTTAATGTAATTTGTTTTCCACTCCCTAATGTTAATTGACCACAATATTCACTGGATAAACCACATTTGATTATATGAAGTATCTCCACATAGTTCAGGATTCTTATTTTATTTTCTTAGGAATCCAGGCAACATTTTTGTTCTTTCTTGGTGGGACTTTATCCTTGTTACATAGTAATAGGTTGTGTCCTGGGTAACCTACAGTAGCTACTGCCATGTTGCAAACATGACTTTTTGACTTGTTTTGGGAGAGAGAGTCTTCTCCTATTTAATTTCATCAAAGACCTCTTAGGACATAAGTTCCTAAGTCTTCTCTTCACAGATGTTATTCACTTATTTCACTCGGTAAGCCTAGACCTTCTAATTTTGTAGTAATGTGAACCAAAATGCAAAAGATGATATGTTGGTGACTCTAATCTATTAATTGTGTATAGAAGTTTAATTTATACTTGTAAATGATTGTTTTTTTAAGTTGCCAGTCCTGTGAAAGTGAAGAAGAGGACAAAGGGCATGACTTAAAAAGTAAACCACTGTAACTCCTCTCCCTCCCTTGCCAGTAGTTCCTTTGTATCTTAAAACTTCTCTGGAAAAGTTTGAGTTCAAAGGTCCTCTAATTTTCTTTTAATGAAACAATTTCTAAAAACCAAAATATTAGTCCTTCCAGAAATTGGCCATTAATTAAACAGGTATAACATTCTGATACTTGTTAGCACAGAGAATAGCATGGAATTCTTCATTACTTCCCAGACAAAACTGACACCGAATTTTCAGTTACTCTTTAAACAGCAATGAAGCAGCAGCATAAATGTTTACCATAAATTCAATTGGCAGTGGCCTGTGTGGGGTGCTTAACAGAAGTAGATTCTCTTTCATCTTTGTTTCTAAAGAGTACACCCGCAAGCGGTGATGATAAACAATTCCTTAGTAACTCTTTTGAGGTACCCTCATCCTTTGATGTAAAGGGACAATGAGATAACCTGTCATTGAATCGGTCTTGTAATTTTAAGGGTAATAGCAGAAACTTGGGGCAGCGGATTAGAAGGAGAGCCAGTTCACTTCACTGTGTTACTGAATTGCCGGCCATTTGCCTGAGAATGGGTAGGTTGACAGGGAGCGCCTACCTGCTGCGGTAAATTCCTTGGGGTGGAGTTGAGGGGGCGTGTTGGGGCGGAGGAGGGTCTATTTCTTTACAAAAGTCAAGGCAACAAAGTGTCTGGCAGAAATTACGTTCTGGAGAGTACAAGGTTTCAGCCCTCCTATCCCCTTCACTTTTAAACGCTGCGATCCTGTGCCTCTACTATGTCCAGAGTATGGAACAGCAGCCACTACAGTCCTGCCTCACAGCAACTTGATAGTCTCGCTTTCTGGGAAGATTCTTCCTTCTTTAGGACTGACGATCCCAGATTGAATTATCAGTGTGAAACAAGAGGAATCGGTGAAGAGCGCGGACAAGATCGGGTAAAAAGACCCATGAACGCATTCTTGGTCTGGTCTCGCGACCAGAGGCGCAAGATGGCTCTGGAGCATCCCCAAATGCAAAACTCAGAGATAAGCAAGCGGCTGGGACGCCAGTGGAGAATGCTCACAGAAGCAGAGAAGTCGCCATTCTTCCAGGAGGCACAGAGATTACGAGCCCTGCACGGAGAGAAGTATCCGGAATATAGGTATCGACCACGCCGGAAGGCCAAGAGGCTGCAGAAGGTTGGCAGCGGGCTCCCGGCAGCTCTCTCTCCAATGCTGTGCAGCCAAGTGCACGGGGTCGAGAGGATGCACACCCTCACCAAAGCCACACATTCCCCAATACAGGACCAGCTACCGCCCACGGACGCACCCAGCTCGCGGCTGCAACCAGAACTTTGCATCACCTGCACAAGCCGGTGTGACAATCTGGCGATGCAGAACTTCACAGAGGCTCCCTTCTACCTTTACCATAATTTACAACCCTGACTTTTCGCGCCTGATTTCGACATTGCTTTCCTTTCTCTCCCTAAAGAGGCCCTATGCATTTCAGCTTCACTCATATTCCATCTTTAATTTCAGTACAATGTACGCTGAATGTGTTTAACTTGTAAGGAATCAAGGGCATTGAAAAGTGATTCCCCCTGTGTTTGGGGTTAACAGAGGGCTGACTTGGTAAGAAGGGACACTGGTCTTTAAGTAACGTGCTGAGGAAGACAGGAAAAACTATGGCCTTGGACGGAAAGCCCTGTCAGCTGTGGAAAGCGGTCCTTTCTAGGACCGTATGTTCGTTGCACTTTCAGCTACTTTCTGTTTCTCTCTAAATGGTGGTTAGCTCTCCAATGGATATGTAAGCTCTGCCAAACTGGTTTGGTAGTTTTATTGGTTCCCTTGCTCTCTGGAAAAACCAGTTTTTTCTCCATTTGCAAATCAATTCCTTTGCTCCACAGGAATCTGTGTACTTGCACTTTTAATTTAAGCCTGATATTAACATCTCTCCAGTAAAATAAAATCTTTAATTCATGTTCATTTACTTGTCTGTATGAGACTGGTTGTTTCAGCTCTATTCTGAGAATTTTCTTTTAACAGTGGCAATGTATTTGTTTTTAATAGCTCATTAATGTGGAAGTATGTGGAATAAAAAATAGAAGAGAGTGTTGGGAACACAAACAATTCAGATTTATGAAGGTGAGAGGAGGGAGCTGGGGACCCAATCTGTTAATCTGATGAATTTTCAGTGAAAATTCAAACCAGCTATGTCATAAAATTTGCATCCAAGCTAAAGTAGAAAACTAGAAATTTACAAAGTACACATCACTTATTTACAGATTGGTGGGATCACACCTGTGATTTATCCTATAAGGGTACGTGTCAATCTTTCTAAATGTAGCATATAAATGTCTTAACACAACAACAAAGAAAATGACATGAAGGCTATGTTAACTAGTTGGATGAAAGTATTTTAAATTGTATGTAGAAACAACACACTGTACCCCATGATAGTATTAATGTACACAGCGATGATTTAATTAAAAAAAAATAGACATTATATATCACCGTGAACTTTCCAGTACAGACTTTTCAAAACTCTTCTTTCTCCTCAAAACTTTTAAAAAGCAATGCCTCATAAAAAGAAAAAAGAAAAAAAGCAATGCCTCAAATAACAAAATTCAACTGCTTAAATAGCATGTATGACAGTTGGAGCTTATATTTTTTAAAGTAAGTTCAAAGTTGAAAAACAAACAACAACAACAACAAAGTCAATTCCACAGACCACACAGACCAATATAGCTCAGAAAAGATATTACCTGATCTGAGCTTTATGCCAAATAAGAACTATAGATTGCCCCATTACCTTTAACTAACTGCTTAAACTATTGTGTAGTGTCAAAAACCACTCTTTCCACTCTCAGGGAAATAACCTCTACTTTGAACTTCATCATCATAGGTTAATATACCTTTCCTCGAACTTCTGACACAAATTGTCTACTCCTGAACCTTCCTCTGGGCCTAACTACTGGCTTCCTTTGCAGAACCCAGTTTTAGCAAAGAGCCCTGCTCAATCAGTTTAGCAATTACCCTTTTCTCTCAATATCTCACCAGGTCCCTCATCCTTCACCCGTGGGCCTTTCCTACTCCTTGCCTCCAAGTGATGTCTAGTCATCTTGGCCTTCTGTCTTCAGTCAGAATCTTATTAGGTTTGGTCAGAATTCCCCTGACCTTTGATGTCTCCTCTTATTCACTTTTCATCTGCTGATTTCCCACTCTGCTCCCTTCCTAGAAATTGTACTTTCCCATGCTGCATTTTGAGTTCAACCCAATCTCTCTCCCCCACTGCAAGACCCCAGTGTCACGGTCTCTGTACCTGTGCTGATGATAGTCCTGAATAAATTCTTCCTTACCAAATCTTACCAGCTATCAGTGGTAACTGTCTTTAACACTTCAAATAAATAATAGTGCCAAATATTATATCTACCTCCTCTTGTTTAGCATAATTTTGGCGATACTACAATTATGTTCAAAGATTGCTTATAGTGTCATGTATACAAACATTGTGGAATGATTAAATCAAGATATCCTGCTACTACCTCTCATACTTACCTTTGTGTGTGTGTGTGTGTGATGACAATATTTAAATGTCTCCTAATAACTTTCAAGTATTGAATGTCTTGTTATTAATTATATTCACCATGCTGTAGCATAATAGATCTGAATGTATTCCTTCAGAAAGAAGAAATACTTTGTATACTCTGGACAAGAAAAGTCTTCCTAACACCTGTGTCCTTACCCCATATCTCACCCCTGCCAATCACTGTTCTTCTCAAAAATATGGAATGCTTCATGAAATTGAGTGTAATCTTTGCACAGAAGCCATGCTAAGGGTCTCTATATGATTCTAATTTTCATAGAATTGTGCTGCCTAAGTCAGCTTTTTAAAAAATTGTTAATATTGCTATGTGGATTTTATTCTGCTTTGGTCAGGGAAACGAAGAGACACTTTCTGGTTTTACCTACAACAAACTGTGCGGTTCTTTGTTCATTCTAAAAATGTGGCCTCTGGAAGCAAACTCACCAGATTTGACTGCCTTCTCTGCCACATGGTAGTCCTGCCTTCAAAAGACTTATGTAACCTGTCTGGGTCTCCATTTCCTCACTTTCAACTACCGCTACCACCACCACCACCACCACCACTAACAAAACCTACCTCAGTGATGGTGTGAATAGTAACTGTGTGAATGTACACAAGGGTGTAATGAGTAAGTGTACATAAAAATACTTAGAACAGAAGTCAGTATTAATAAAAAACTGATACTATTATTGGCTTTTTTTTTTTTCTTAGTCTGCTATCTTTTTTTTTTTCCTTTTTTAAAATGTCAGGTTCATGTGAGGGTACAAACAAATAGGTAACAGTGTTTGCATATGTTAGATACAGTCCCTCTTATAGTTGTGTCCCACACCCAATAGGCATGCCATATACCCTACATTGTGCCCATTAAGTGGGACACAACCAATCTGACTCCCTCTCCCCCTCTTTCGCTCTTCTGCCCCTGAACTTGAATTGAATTGAGATTTTTCTCGTGTGGGCATTTATTAAGTCATCTACTGCCTTCATATTAGTATGAAGTACCTGACTAAGAAAAATGTTCTTCAACACCATCCAGGTTGATATAAAAGATGTACAGTCCCCATCTTTTTTGTTTTTTTCCTTTTTTCAGTTTTGGCCGAGGCTGAGCTTGAACCTGCCACCCTCTGGTACATGGGGCTGATGCCCTACTCCTAGAGCTACAGGTGCCACCCCAAGTCTCCATCTTTTTCATGGCTGAATAGTATTCCATGGTATGCATTCACAAGGTGGTAAACTATTCCTGTGTTGTGGGCATTGAAGCTATATGGAATGCTTTACAAATTCGTGTGTCATCCTTGCACAGGGACCATGCTAAGCTTGTCTGTATCATTCCAATTTTAATATATGTGCTGCTGCAGGTAGCACTATTATTGGCTATTATTAACCTGAAAGTAATTGTTGCATCTAGGAAATATTTTACTGGAAGACTAATACAGCTATCCATCATGGATTTATTTAAGCAAATATTTATTCATCATTGAAATGCTGATTAATCAATGATTGATTAATCATTGAAATGGGCTGGCACATTCCCCAATGATATGAAATGTTCCAGATTCACTGACATAAAATACACTAATTTTTCATATGTACATAGAGTCTTTTCCGACCTTTTCTTCAAAGGGTTCTAAGGGCTTTAAGTAACCTAATATTTTATTTCACAATGGTTACTTAAAAGAAAAATTCAAGAATAATTCACACCACATGAGATAATGTTCACAGAACTTTTATTTATAGGTTGATGAGCTTTGAAAAATGCATAAACCCGAATAGCTACCATCTGAGCTAGGTTAAGTAATATTTATATCCTACCTTCAAGCCCTAAACATTCCATGTGCTCTTTTGAACCTATCAATGGTATACGGGCCAAGGTTTAGGTCGCTCACATTTGTTACAGAAAAATCACTGACAGTCAAAGTACAGATGATGTGAAGAAGAGTTATAAAAGTTATTTAATGTGTACACATTGGAGCCCTCAAAGTGAAGATGTAAAGATAAAGAGGAAACTGTCCAATTTTATACTTTTCTCAGGTTCAACAAAGTATGGACAGCTTCGCTTGAGAGGCTGCTTCTGAGGTCACCTTCATTTGGGATGCTGTTTTCTGATGCCAGTAGGAAAATTCAGAAGTTTCACAGCCCAGAACTTGGATTGGAGGATTGTTTTGTAAGTCACTGAACCACTACTTCAGTCCCAAGAATAGGCCAGTCCATTTGAATACTTAACAGTTGTGTCTCACTTCTGCTAGCAGTGTTGCAAATGGGCTTCCAACAAATTCAGGCTGGTATATGATTTGAGGAATCAAATATTTAATAATAGGTATTCCTGTGGAAACTAAAGAGAAAAATGCATTTGTGGCTAGAACAAACTATAAAAACAATGTTTGCGACCACGAGGCAGCCTGTTTTTTACATGTTGATCTCAAAGAAACTTTTAGATGAATTATAAGCAGATAGTGGCAACCTGACAGATTTTTTTTCAGTTTGTTGTTTGTATCAGTAAATTTTCTGGGTTGTCTACATATCAACAGGTATGAAGACTATGTCTATATTAAGTTGCTAGACTTATATCAAGCTGTCTAACTTCAGCTGGCAGGGCTTCAGAAAAAAAATGATTTTAACTGTAGTGATTTTGAAGCCAGAAAAGTGTCCTACAAGATGGAGTCTGAGAAGATAAGCCCAAGCAGTGCAGCTGATTTAGTCTGCTTGGCCCACTTCCTTTCCCCAACTAACGGCCATGTTCATCTAGTTCAGGTTTCCCAGGATTGTGAGAATGTTTATCTCAAAAGACTTTTGGGGAGGTAGTCACATTTAAATACTAAGTGTTGTTATATTGGTTAGAGTAGGGATTACTTTTATGTTGTTTAAGTATTGGTACATTGTTAAAGCACAGGATACTTTTTTTTTTTAGACAATCTCACTTGGTCACCCTTGGTAGAGTGTGGTAATGTCTAAGCTTACAGCAACCTCAGACTCTTGAGTTCTAGTGCTCCTCTTGCCTCAGCCTCCAAAGTAGCTGGGACTATAGGTACCCACCACAATGCCCAGCTAGTTCTAGAGATGGGGGTCTCGATCTGGCTCAGGCTGGTCTTGAACCTCCTAGCTCAAGCAATCCACCCTCTTTGCCTCCCAGGCACTGGGATTACAGATGTGAGACACCACGCCTAGCAAACGCTACTTTTACAGTCTTTTTCTTATTAAGTTTCCTTAAGATAAAGTTAAAAATTTCCAGGTTTGTTTCCTTGTAAATGAGGCAGAACAGATTAGAGAGGCTACTCTCACTGTTTTCCAGAATTATTAACTCTCTGTCAATAAATCCGTGTCCCTACATTTCAGTGACGGTGGCTGAACCCTCTTTGTCTGGTAACATTTCAGATTTGTTACAGGAAAAATCACTACCACAAAGGATCCCCAAGACTACTCCAGTAAGTGTCGGGTGATGAAGCCTAGTGGACACCTGGACAGACGGGCGGGCCAGGGGTTGCTCAGTGGCTCCTAGCAGCACTGCCACTCTCAGGAGATTTATGGGAGACTTCAGGCTCTGCTCTCATGCTCTTGCCATTGCCATCCCTAACTAAAGTCTATCTGCTTAATTCTGGTTGTGTGCCGTGACCTTAGTTCTTCTCACTTCTGATTTTGCTCTTGAGAAATCCGATGTGCCTGTATCTGGTCTGTGTTCTGGGAACTCAGGCCTCTGTCCCTAAAAATAGCCCTTTGAGGCATGTTGTCTGCTTGGTCTCAGCATGGGTACCCACCACTGACTTAAAATGAAGTGCAGTTTTATTGTAACACGGCCTGGCCTATGTATCATCTAGATTCTAGAGAGAAATAATTCTAAATTCTGGCTCCTTGAATTACTATAATGGCATTGCATTGTTTAAAATAACAAGCTTTATTAAAGTCCTTAAGTTTTCCTTGGTTTATGAGTTTCAATGCAGTAACTTTACTTTTTAGCAGTAATTAAAACTACATTTTAATCAGATATATAATGGACTGCATTATACATCTGACTTATGGGGTGTGGAAATGGTTAGCAAAAGAAGAACATAAAAATGATAACGAAAACCTAGATAAACTACTAATACAAACAAGTTAGGTAATTAAAAGAGTAATAGGCTGAATAAA
The DNA here is from genome assembly GCA_963575145.1 of Galago senegalensis. Classification (NCBI taxonomy): domain Eukaryota; kingdom Metazoa; phylum Chordata; class Mammalia; order Primates; family Galagidae; genus Galago; species Galago senegalensis. Next base: position 24,220 of record CAUYTI010092491.1, on the reverse strand, counting down.
AATACATGCTTAAAAGCTGGCAAATATAAATTATGCTTCTGTTTGTCTGTCTGTCTGTGAGTCTTTATATGTCACATGCCTATGTTATTTCACTACCAAAATATGCAGAAGAGTTCTAATCAACTGGCTCAAGAAAAGATGGGGGAAAAGTAAGCATGTAAGTATTTTATCAGGAAAATAGGAAAGAATGCAAATGCCTCTTCATTCCAGTGACTTTGGTAGGGTTGACAAATAAAACTAGTTTTAAAACTATTAACTAAGGTTCAGATGATCAAAGATTATAGAACTGCCACTTCTGTGATAGTTACACATTTTGTTGGATTTGACTGTGAGCGTTTGTTTTTAACATCGATCCTCTGAGTTCTGAGGTGGGGATAGGTGGCTGTGGTGAGGCCTACAGACTCGTTCTCAGTGCCTAGACCTGGAGATGCCAACCATAATCTAGTGGCCCCTTCTTCCCTGCTGCAGCTTTGATCCTGGCTATTCCAAGAGAATTTGAATTCCCCAGTCATCCTTTGTTCTGTCTGTGCACTGGTAAAAGCATCAAGGGCACAGGCAGGTCCTGTACTTTATAGACATTTTTCATGCCCGGTGGCCATGTGAGACTTAGGAGGACTAGGAAAGATATCAGGCATAGTGCCCAAGGTGTGGTTCCAAAATACTTTTCAATAACTTAAAACCTTAAAGTTGTGTTAAATTAGGAAGATATTCATAAAATATCTGAGGATCTCGTAACACTTTGGCTGTCTATAATTGTTTGGGAAACTGATTATTTTCCCTTTCAAAGAATAAGTTACTTTTGCCTTTTGAAATCTTCTAGTTATCAGTTTGACTAAATGAATGACTCTCTTGAGAGTAAACTGATCCTGTTTTATAAAAAATGTTTTTGGTAAGAAAGCTTAAACAGAAAGAAAAATAGTATTTTGTAAGAAAGGATCTTGTAAAAAAAAAAAAAAAAGAAAGGATCTTGTGTGGTAAACTTTTTTCTAGGAATAGAATGATTGAATATTTAAGAAAAGGGAAAGTGAGGACAAAACAGATGGCAAGTAACATGTTTATAGGTTGTCTGTGTAGGTTGGATACAATTCACAACAGAGAATTTCAGAAGGAATTTGCGTGATCCAGTGTCTATAATTTATGTGATCCAGTTGTCTATAATTTATGAAATTTGGTTAAGACAACAAAGTTTTCTCAAAATACTAATCCACTCTTTATGAATAATTAAATTACCTGTTTTGCTTTAATTAAAAAACGTCTTGCAATAGGTGTTTGTTTGTTTATTTGTTTCCACCTTTTCATCAACTGGCCTAAAAGAAGCAAAGATTTTATGATTTATCTAGCCAATACCAGCATTGCCTTTATTAGGGTTTTGGTGAACTACAAAAAATTAAGCTTTAAAAGGGCTAAGGTTTATACCCATGTAACCTCTTGTTTTGCCTTTAGAATCTTTTGACTAGTGATTCTGTTTGAACAAATGTCTTAAGTGTTTGATATTTGACAAATCTTCCAAAATAAAAATTCTAAATTCAGTCTTTTTTAACTCAAATTCCCTTTTTAAATATTAGAACAATGGAAAATCCAAGAGAGGAATATTAGGTTTATTTGGTGTGTTAAAACTATACAGCAAACGCTATAAATATAGAATGGTGTTCAATTTTCTTTGGATTATGTTTAGTACATGTTGTTAAGAGATGTTCCAATATTCTAGAATATTGACATACCTTAGTGTACATTATCAGCAATAGTTATGGTTATTATGTTAATTTGTTGTATGCCACAAAAACAACTAGCTTTGTTTGTCAGTTTTCTCTTTAACTGTGGTTATTCCCTTGTTTTCACAGGGAATTATTTTATTTTGATTCATCTCAGAGAGTGTTTTTGAACTGGCTAAGTCCAAAATTTGTCCATCAAGGCAAGACATGGAAAGGCTGACAGGTTCCCTCAAATTTCTGATAAGTTTGGAGATTGTATGCCATCAGAATAAAGCAAACTTCTAGGACTTTCATTGGAAAGCTGACACATGCATGAGTTTTGGTGAGTTAAGCTCAAATTAATTATACGAGAGTGCGCTAATTTTTATAACTTTTTGTTTAAAACATTGCTGATTCTTTCTGTGTACAAGCCAAGGTTTTGCCATCAGACTATGTAAATACCTGAAATTCCTCTTTTCTCAAGGTTGATGGACCTGTCAGAAAGTGACTTATTTATCTATTTATTTACTTATTAATTATTTTAGACAGAGTCTCCCTCTGTCACCCTAAGTAGAGCACAGTGGACTCATCATAACTCACTGCAACCTCAAACTCCTAGACTCAAGTGATCCTCCTACCTTAGCCTCCCAAGTAGCTGAGACCACAGGTATGGGCTATGATGCCTGGAGATATATATATGCAATTGCTCAGGCTGTTTTTCTAGAACTTTTATAGCATTTTATATTCCCGCCAGTAACATATGAGATTTTCATTGCTCTACATGCTCACCAAAAATTCGAACTGTTAATGTCTTAAAATTTAACCACAGAATGAGATATGCAGTGATAATAATTTAAATGATTATATTTAATTCTTTATTTTCTGCAAGAACAGCATTCCTCCTTAGCAATCCTCCCAGGAATTTCAAGGTAACAATCAGTTTTCTTTCTGGTTTTCTAAAATATTACTAATGTCTTCTAAAATCTCAGTGTGGCTTTCAAATGACTAGAAAATTCTGCTGCTTTTTGACTGAGGCCTCATAAAATTGGTAGGTTAAAGTAGGGAGAGTAACAAAACAGGCATACATTGTAAGAAGTAGTCCGAGACTACTCTGTCATAGAGTTTGAAAGTGTTCTTTTTAATTTTTCAGAAAAGAAAAATTAAGTGTAAAGAAATATATGTCAGTTTCCTTTGTTATAAATCAGAAAGTGACTCTTGCTCCCCATTTTCATTAGAGGACTGCTTTTCAAAAATTTGTATCCTGGGTGGCACCTGTGGCTCAAAGGAGTAGGGCGACGCTGGCCCCATACGTCTGAGGTGGTGGGTTCAAACCCAGCCCCAACCAAAAACTGCAAAAAAAAAAATAAAAAAAAAAAAATTGTATCCTCTTTCTTTGTCACTTTGAGATGTTATGAAACTTTACAACTAACTGACTAAAATTTCTTAGCAGAATAACACCCCAATGTCCTTGGAGCCTTCTCTTTGAAATGTAAACATCAGAAAACTTCGTATCTACAAGTCCCTGTATATGTGAGATTTTAACTTCCACACCCAGCCTCTAGCTCTAACCACACTTCTGAGATAGAGATAGGAGAAAATTACTTGGAATTGAGACAATTTGGTAACTTCAGTTTATCCAAACACTTGACGTGTTTAAGTGTTCTGAAATGCTGAACACTAGTTCAGTCCAAATGCCAAGACCAAACATTTAAACCCACTTCCAGAGTTGAGGGTTTCTCTTTGTTGAAATGCAAGATAGAATAACATTGACGGTGTTTAGTATTGATGTTTCAGGATAAGGTATTAGGTCTGATTTAAATTCTTTGAATGTCAATTAAGATTTTTTTCAGCCATATAAGGTTGCTTTGCCTTATTATCTTATTGCCTTTAGAAAGATAAATCTCCATTTCATTGAGACAAACAAACAACAAGAAATTAAACATAAAACAAAAACTACTTGAAATTTATTAAACTTGGGCACACACTTTTTATAGCAATAAACACATTTTTTCTCGGTTTACTTGATAAGTTGGTCAAAATACTCTAAAAACATTCAGACACTACATGAATATTAAGTATTAATCAAATTATTTGTCCCCCAGAGCTCCTTTATTTTACCACACCAGAACTTTGAAACAGAGCCATTAAATTTGTCTCAGTGGGGCCTATTGGTGGATATCCATGTGAAACCCTAATCCTAAACTTAAGATTTCCAAAGTCAACAGGCTTTTGAATACTTACTTCTTTACCATTCCTAGGAACTTGTCATTCAAGAAACATCTGAGGGTCTAAAAAAGAAAAAAAACAAGCAACCCTCATTGTGTAATAAAAGCCACAGTTTTCTTTTCTTTTTCTTTCTTTCTTTTTTTATTGTTGGGGATTCCCTGAGGGTACAAAGATCCAGGTTACACTAAATGTGTTTGTCAGGGGAAGTCCCTCTTATAAATGTGTCCCTCCCCCAAGAGGTGTGCCGAACACCATGAACCCCTCTCCCCTTCCTCATCCCCCCACTCCCCCATGTACTAGGTCATCAGTTGTCCTCATATCAAAATTGAGTGCATTGGATTCTTGCTTCTCCATTCTTGTGATGCTTAACTATGAAGTATGTGTTCCATTTCCATCCAATATAGTCCAAAAGAAGTATAGTCTCCATTTTTTTAGTGGCTGAATAGTATTCCATGGTATACATATACCACAGCTTGTTAAGTCCATTCCTGGATTGGTGTGCATTTAGGTTGTTACCACATTTGGGTGATAGTAAATTGAGCTGTGATAAACTGTGGTAGTGCAAATGTCCTTATGATAAAAGGATTTCTTTTCTTCTGAGTAGAGGCCCAGCAATGTGCTTTTATGCCAGCCTTAAGAGAAAAAAGACAGAGTGCCCCTCCCGTATATTGTTCTGTTTGGTTTAGCTTTTCTAAAGCCACCTAAAGATTACCAAGAATGGAAGTATTTTAACCTAGTAACACTGTGATTTTTATAAAATATAAGTCACCAATTCCTATTGTGTTAGTGGATATACAGTTGGAATCAACAGCAATTAGCACCCATAATCTAATGTGGCTCCCTTTGGTCTTTGGGCAGTCATTAATGTCTGAAGAGACCTTGTTCATGACTATTTGTTTCTCAAGCAGCCATGATAAATTGACTTTGAAGAAGGTGACAGTGGATTTTGGCCTCTTTGCAGTGGCATACGCTGTCTGTCAGCAATTAAAGTGGGTACTATAAGCATAGTCACTTTTTATCCAAGCAATAATGAAAATATAGAAGGGTTGTTGATCAACTGGGTATTAACTAAGGGACAAGACTCTGGTGAGAAAACTAGGGGCACTTAGGTTAAACAATTCATTGTGAATTCTTGTTTTTTTTTTTTTTTTTAAAAGGACGTTTCAATCAGACAAAGGCAAGTTGGAGACTTTTCCTCAGGCCAATGTAAAAATATAAGTCTGTGGACCAACCCACTAAGAAAATGAGCCAGGCAGTACTTATTGACTTTTCGAATTTTATCCAAAGGATAACTAAAACTATGCTGCTTTCCTATTTAATCTTCTCTTTAATTATGTAGGAAATGACCGTTTAGAATTCAAAATTGAGGTATTCTTGTCATTAGTATTATTATTTTTACATGAAAGTCAATACAAGGAAATGTTACTGAACAAAGGGGTCCAGCCACCTGTCACTGTCAACCAAATGCAGAGATGGGGGTTAGCCCCCAACAAGCTTTATTGTCAGAGAGCCAGTATTTCTGGAGAACAGCAAGAGTAGCCTCTCAAATCTCATCTGCCTCAGTTACAATTGTAGTAGTCTTTATAATGAGACACAAGGGGAAAAACCTCAAAAATTTCAACTTTATCTAAATGAACAATGATAAGAAAACAACACAAAGGTAATCTTTAACAATGTAACAATACTTAAAAAATATAAAGGTAATCTTTAACAATATAACAAAACTTATTACCTAAAGAGATAAACATCCTCACAATCCTACAAAACCTTAACTAGATAAAAGTGGCTGTTAGGTGGGGAAAGAATGTGGGCTGAGCACAGGTCAGCTGCCCTGTTTCAGCTTATCTTTTCAGACTTCCTCTTGTGGGCCATTTTTCTGGCTTCATGATTTTCCTAAAAGTAATTTCTGACAAATGACTAATAACTCATATGAGAAAGTATTCTACTTGTAAGTGCACTCAGCTGTAATTTGACATAAAGGGAGGTTCAAATTTAGTACCTTTCATTTAAAATGGGCTAAATATCACTAAGTAAAGATGACTTTTCATAAATTAAAATTTTGTAAATGAAGTCATTACATGAAAATAAACTTCTCTCATTCATAAGCAATCTTTTGGAGCTTCATATTTCATTTTTTATTGGAGAATGATTACTTTTGATAAAGGTGGATATTTTTCTTTCAGAGAAAATTCTTAAAAACTTTTTAAGATCTTTAATGACTAATAAAAGATTTCTGTTTGACCATGCTATGGTCTTGCTTCTGAGCCTTCCTGAGCCCATAATTGTGCTTCCTTATAAAATATATGTTTAGCAAATAACACATCTAAGTCAGATTAGCAAGAACATCCCACTCTTGATATCTCATCATCCTTGCTAATGGGATGAGGTTCCTCATCCTCCACCATTCTCCAGGTGGTGACTGATCACCCTGACCTGCCTTCAAAAAGAATCCATGTCCTTTGAGGTCTTCTCAAGTAATTTTTCATCCATGAGCCCTGCCCTGCTCCCTGGCTATAAATTCTCACTCTTACATGCTATATTTGGAGTTGAGCCCAATCTCTCTCCCACATTGCAAGCCATCATTTCTGTGGGGCCTAGCGCAATGGTGATGGTCTTGAGTAAAGTCTTATTTACCAGCCTTCACTGAGTATTCATTGAATAATTTTTCCTTAACATGACAGATGATTACGTTTTTTGAAGGATGTAAGATGGACAAAAAAATCAACAACAATGAATATCTGAAAGTATTACTGTGACACAGTACAGATGAAGTCAGACATGGTTAAAGTGTAAAAACAGATTTTATTCAGTAATCACTGAATATAAGCAAAAAGTAAAAATCTCAGGGCTCGCATCTCTCATTGTGCCTAAGAGAGAACTGAGCCTGGGAAATAAGTCTGTAGGCACCACTGAAACCACCTTAACTTTTCTCCATAGATAACATCTCCTGTTTGGAACCAAGGGGTAGTTTTTGAAATCCAGGTCCTACATTCCAGGGGATTGGCTGACCCACCCAGATCAAGGAATTGACTCAACTGGTCTTGGATCCTCAAACAAGGGATTGCATTCCAATGGATGAGCTGACTCACACAGACAGCAGCCCATACCAAAGGACTGATAATTCTGCACTGAAACCAGCCAATTAGCAGACACTGAAGGCCCACAAAACTGTCTTTTCTTTCTTTCTTTTTCTTTTGAGACAGAGTCTTGCTCAGTCACCTGGCCTAGAGTGCCATGTCCTCAGCAACCTCAATCTCCTGGGCTCAAGCAATCCTCTTGCCTCAGCCTCACGAGCAGCTGGGACTATAGGCATGCACCAACCATGCCTTGATAATTTTTCTGTTTTCCGTAGAGACAGGGTCTGACTTTACTCACGTTGGTCTGGAACTCCTGAGCTCAAGTGGTCCTCCTGCCTCAGCCTCCCACAGTGCTGAGATTATAGGCGTGAGCCACGATGCCCAGCTCAAACTTTCTTTAAAAATCCCGTCTTCCTGATTCTCAGGGAGGCACAATTCAGAAATGTCTTTCATCTCCCACCCTCCCTTGGTGCTATATGAAATAAAATCTCTGCTCTAAACCCTCTAAACCCTGTCTCTTGGTACTAGCTTCCTCTTGAGCAGCAGGAAGATAAAACTTATTTGGCAGTACCAAACTGGGCACTTGCCTAGGACTCCCCTTAGGGGCACCTGCCCATAGCTTAGCACCAAGGTGGACCTAGAGATTACCCCCAAGGCCACTCAGTTCTCCTGAACTAAGGGGTGTCTGTACTGACATCCTTCCTTTGAGACATCTTTGACCCATGATGCTTGGACATGATTGCAGTAGAGAGATGATTCTGGTGAGTGTTCAAAGTGCACACAGTATCCCTTCCTTCTCTGGATTGTATTGGCTCTCTAAATTAAAGGTCTTCCACCTCCTCCTTGGGTCTTGGTTGGCTTTCTTCTATACGATGGGAGGTGCCTTGGCCTAGGGAGTTGTCACTTCGGTTGGGTGAAGAATGAGGAGTGTGTCTTGAAGAATCCTCATGGATTTGTGGTTTGACTTGTTTTGGACGGCCATTTTGCTTTCATAGTCACCATTAAAAATCAGTGGGCAAGAGTAGATCCTTTAAATTAGAGGCTCCTCCATTTAAGAAAATAGATTTTAGAGATCTCTCATTCTACACAATTGCCTTATTGGCATTTGTAAAAAGAGCAGAACCCAAAAGATCATGTAACAATTTCATGGCTAGCCTTAAAAATTATCTTGACAAAATGAAAGAACAAATACCTGATCTAGAACAAAGATAAAAGTTTTGCGGCGCTAGCACAGTAGGAATAATGGCAGAGGCCTGCTTGCCTCCTAACCTATTGGTGGAAGTTCTGTTATTTTCTCTCATCTCAGAAGCCTAAGTTTGATTACCAGACAGAGAATGAGCTTGTCTTATTGATATTTTTATAACTTTTCCTGTTTTGTTGATTCTTTTTCCTTCAATGCACAGATTTTGATAACCTTTAGTTTGTTAGACACACAGACCTTTTAGACATTTCTGTATAAATGTTCAGCTGAGGAGCTGAGGCCCAAGAAAATTAGTTTGGACATAAGAGTAGGACAGACCCAGTTTTTGGCTGGTGGGACTTTGTTTTCTTTGAACCATCTTTAAGACTTCTCAGATGTGGTAAAACAAACAAACAAACAAAAACTGGCTTTCACCTCTTTGGAGATACCTCTTGCTTTCCTGATTATGTTATAACCTGGGAGATGACTTACTGGTTTCACTTAGAAGGGTATCTTAGTTAAAATGTTCAAAAGCAAAAAGGTCCTTAGTCAAATTAGTGAAGAAATGTATTGAACTATGCTCCATAAGAATATTCTCCTTCACCGCATGGCAGTGCTGAACTTGTTCTCTCAGAACTTGTTCCAGTCTCACTGCGACATTTGTGGATTATTCTCAGTGAAACTCTGCTAACTTTAATTTGTGAGAAAGGGGTCGTGGAACAGGGCTCCCAGAGACCTTAAAACACTGTACAGATAAGTGAGGTACCTGCCAGGTTGTGCCCATTACTGGGAGTTGTGGATAAGTTCTCAGATTGTGAAGCTCCACAAATTTTTGTATGAGTTCTCCAAGTTTGCTTGAGCAACTTTCTTTTCCTAGCTGGTTGAAAAATTGCAAGCAAAACTACACTGAGTTTGGAATCAGGTTACATCTGGGTCTGGGATTAGTTTTAATCAGATTACTAGCCAATTTAGCAATCTTCCTGTTTCAGCCTCCTAATGTCCTGGGATTATGTCTAGGCATGAGCTACCACTTCTGGCCTTTCACTGGATATCTTCATTGGGTGCTTTTTGTAAAGGAAACTTATATTTAAAAAGGAAATTTCTGTTTATAATCGTATTTGAGAGGGAAGACTAAATAACTAGAAGCACTTATATTGTTCTAAATTTACATAGAAGGTGCCTTTTGCTTAGGGCACTTTTTCTGGGCATTCTGTCTTAGCTGGAGTTTTAGGTACAACCTTCCCACCCGCCTTTAGCATGATGGTCTCAGCTCTGTGCTTTTGAAATCGAATTTTTTTGCCTTATTTCACTAGAAGTCATCCTTTTAAAAGGCCAATTGCTGCCTACCTGACAAGTGCTTAGGGTGATAAAATAGGCAGTTAAAAGATTAACAGCCTGAATTAAAAAGAAAAAAGCCAGCAAATAAAATTCTCCTTCTATTTGTATGTCTGTATATCTATGTCTCGGTACATGTCCTGTGTATGTAATATTTCATGACCTAAATATACGAAAGAGCTCTAACACTTGGCTTAAGAAAAGTAAGTCCTTCAATCATGTATTTTATCAGGAAAATAGTAACAAAATCAGATTTTTTTTATTCATGTGCCTTTGGTAATCTTTGATAAATGAAACTGCTTTTAAAATTGTTATTGAAGTTCAGATGCTTTAAAATCATAAACTGCTCTGCTGCTTCTGTAATATTTCTAAATTGTGCTGTATTTCTCTGTGAGCTTATGTTCTAAGTTTTGAACCTTCTGGATTCTAGAGTCAGGGAGGGGGATATGGTGAGGTCTGGGAATACCATGTGTGCTCAGTGGCTAGGCCAGCAGCTATGAGGCACAAAATAGCCCACATGGCTTCTTCTTCCCATTATCCTGTTTCCTGTCTCAAACTCTGCAGCTGGTAAATGAATTGAGAACCCAGATAAACCCTATTCTTTGTAGCCATCTCTATTGAGACCTCGGGGGAGCATAAAGGTATAAGGAATAATACCTATGTCATGGTTTCAAAACCTTTTCAGTAACTTAGAAATTTAAAGCCATGTTCTGTAAAATTAAAGAGGATAATAGTAAAATGTCTGAGTAATTTATAAGATAAAATATTAAAACAGCAATAGTTAAATATAAGTTTAAATTTGCATACTTTCATGTATCATTTTTATGTTCTATAATTAACTTTATGTTCAAAGTTACCTTAACTTCCTAGGTTTTCTAAGAGCTGACACTATTCTTATCGTATGTGATTAAAACTATCATACTAGGTAAAAGACAAATGATTCTGGTAATCAAATAGAAATTTTTGGATAAAAAGAATGTAGGACATCTCAAAATACTAATTATGTTGTTGAAGAATAAATTTGGACCATCTTACTTTCCTTCAACACAACAGTGACCACGGGTCAGAGCAATCTTGAGCCATGAGGAGTGAGGATTCTGAGGTGCATTCAGTTTAGGAGGTGCATTCAAGGAACAACCCCCAAACTGCTTCTCCTGCCTTCCTAATACAATAGTTTTCTCCTTGCCTCTCTGCCAGAAGTCGTATAGATTCTGTGACTTTCTTTGCCTAAAACCATGTAGACTTCTCTCCCTAAAGTTAATCTGTAGTCCTTATACTATTAGTTCCCCTCAACCTTGTAAAATGAAAATATTCCCACTGACTTTCCCCGCCCATTTGCAACATTGTTAGTATAGCCACCTAGTTTAGGTACTATATAAATAAAGCTGTTCACACGGTCAGTACGGTCAGTGCTGGCTGCAGCCATCAGCTCTTCCAGTCAGTGCTGGCTGCAGCCATCAGCTCTTCCAGAACTTTTGGCCCCATCCCTTTTATCTCTTGTGTCATCTTTATCTCTTGTGTGTCTTATTTTCTCATTCCCCAATATTCCCACTCTGCTGTGTTTACTCTTCTCCCTGGCTCATGAAAAGTGGCTGGTATTGCCACCTCACAATCTAATCTGCACTCCACAATTATCAGAGGGAAAGCAAGATGGTCCAAATTACTTCAACATAATAAGTAGTATTTGCATGTCCTACATCCTTTTAATCAAAAAATTCCTATTTAATTACCAGAATTGTTTGTCTTTTATCTAATATGATAGTGGCCACCCTTCTAAATTTCTATCACCACCGCCCCCTTTTTGTTATGTCAGTGCAGACCTCTATGTCACCTTTGCAACTGATCTTGGAACAAGCTGTGCACAGGGAGATTCTTTTAGATAGATTTTCTTGTTTTCCAATTAAAACTGTTGATCAACAAGGCAATCCAGCTCACCAGCATCAGCCTCTTTCTTTTAAAACCTTCAGAGAGCTGATACAGGTTTGTGCATGGTATGGCCCAACTGCCCCATTCATTCTTGCTTTAGTGGATATTTTGTCTAAAGATACTCTACCTCCTATTGATTGAAAGTCTGTTGCAAAAGCATGTCTTTCTGCTGGTGATTCTGTACTGTAGAAATCAGACAGGGCTGATCCTGCTACAGAATGCGCAGAACATAATCAGCCACTAAATATCCTTTTAACCACAGATATAATTTTGGGAGAAGGACCTCTAGCCTTCTTTATGCAAGCTCAATTCAATGACCCCTGAAGCCTACAAAATAATCATTTGGCATTACAAGATTGGAGGAAGTAACCTAACTCTGGCACTAACCTGAAGAATTAAATAAGATTAGATGGGGGCCTGATGAACCTCATCAAGATTTTGTCTCTTGCCTTTTACAGGCAGTGGATAGCCTTGATGGCGAGGCAGGCATGATTCTTGTTAAACAACTAGCCTAGGAAAATGCTAATTCAACTTGTCAGTCTGTTGTCCATTTGTCCGTATAGGAAAAAGGAGACCTTTCTTATTACATTGAACTTGCGCTGACACAGGACCTTCTAATGTCCACGGTCTTACAATGGCTGCAGCTTTTTAAAAAATGCAGGTTTGGCACCTCTCCCTCTATATTTCACTATTTTAAATCACCCACTACTCACCAGCTTCCATTCAGTTAATATTCACCATGCCTCTGCATGAACCCATTTGAACTCATCCCTGGTGTGATAGTGGCAGACGTTGGGCTACTGAATGAAAATCTATATTTGATGCTAATGGACATGGGGCCAGCCCGGGCCCTGGCAAACAACATGGTCGATGTCCATTTGCCAACCATAAATTCTGCCTCCCCTGCAGGGTTTAAGCAGCTCCTCCACAATCTCCCAACTGTCCAAAGCAACCAAAGACAGTGCAGGGCCAGATGCATACTGACACCTGATAAGGGTCCACACTTGATCAGCCCTTCCTCCTGGCACATTTGGACCTCTTACCAACAATAGAGTTGACCTCCTTTAGAATGTAGTAATATGACTATGAAAAATTTCTTTGTTTTGCCAGGAGTGATTAACTCTGACAATACAGGGAGAGATTAAACTAATGGCTCGCACCGCTCAGAACATTGTTACCATTTCTTCTGATATGAAAGTTGGTCGGCTTCTACTTTTCCCTTTTCATCCCACTGGCTCAGTTTTATCCTCTCACCCTAAAGAAGCTGCATTGGCTTCAACAGATTGGTCAAGACTGACCTAAAATGCAGCTACCCAGTCTAAGAAAGAAGTTCACAGACCTTTGAGTCACTGGGGCTGACATGTCTGTCACTGCTCAACAACATTGGCTGAAATGCTGGCCAACTCAGGAAGCCATGTTTGACCTTCACAGCATTGGCCAAACTAGCTCCCCACTCCAGAGCTCTGACTTTTTATCATGGGAAGACAGTGAAGGCCACTCGAGCACATTTCAACCCTCTGTGCTTCCAGTTAGTTTGTAGGACAGAGACGTACTTTGTAGCATGGGAGCCCTTTTGTTCAATCCTAATACACAGCCAGGCAGCCGCTAGTGCTCAATGATTGTTTCAAGAGAGGACATCCCACTGGGGAGGAGGCAGGGAGCATGGTAGACAGCATACAGAGAGAAGAGGGCCCATCCACAGATCAGCAGTGCGAGGTCCAGCAGCTGCACCCCAGGGCCATCTTGGATGCAGGAGGTCTCAGGTTCACACCCTCCTAAGGGAAGTTTAGCCCTGAGCATGTCGTAAGAAAGGCAGGGGCTGAGGAAGACATGGGAGTCCTGGAGGCATGAAGCCTTGGGCGCTCCCCACCCCTACACCCCCACATTGTCAATGGTCTCCATACCTGCTGCATGGCCTGGTGCCTAGTTTCTCCTTCACTGGCTAGGAGAAGGCTTTTAGCCTCAGGCAGATGATGAACCACCCCAGATATCAGCGATAATCACAGAGGAAGATGAAGATGTCCTTGCCTACATGATGGATTTGGAGGTAGAATAGGGGTGCTGAAAAATGCCAGGCATAGGTGGTCGTGTTGGCATTTGAGTGGCAGAGATGTGAAAGAGAAGTGACCCAACCAGCAGCAGTGGTCTCCCTCTTCTTGGTGCCATCTCCCATTGTTCCCTGGAAGGTGGAGGAAGTCAGCATTCCCAAGTGCCACTGTAGGATGCAGGTTTTCTTTCACCACAACCTCTATTGAATAAAGTGATCACCAGGGGTTATGAGCTTAGTGTCACTGGTGGGATATGCCTACCTGGATGGTGGAGGAAGGAAGCGAAGGTGCCCAGGATGGACAAGGTCCTTACATAATTGCTTTTCCTCCAGAATACTGGTCATCTGCCATCCAGTAGTTCTGGGATTATGATGATGAAATCCCTAGCTATAGGCAAGACAGCAGCTCTTGACCTTCTTTCAGCTGGGTAAAGAACCACAACTGCCCAGGGTCCAATCGCTTTGCTGAGGTCCAATCGCTTTAACATAAGTGGGCATCATCACATATAACATACCACATTTCTGTCTGGGTGGGGGGAATGGGCTTGATACAGGACTACACATGTTCTCTTTCTCCTACCAGATCATAAGTGAGGACCTGTGGCACAATCTCCTCTACTTCTACACAAGGAAGGATGGTACCATGACAGAGAAGAAGGAGGAGTTTAGGTGAATAGCCAGGGTTGGAGCACACAGGCCTGCTTTTTGGTGGTCTGGGGAACAGTGGAGAAGGTGAGGTTCTAGAGTAAGTGTCACCCTGTGTGTAGGAAAGAAAGGAAAGCTGAGAGGCCCACATGTCATCCTGGGAAGTTCAAACCCAATAGAGGTCCAGGATCACTGGGGAGATCTTCAGCAGGACTGAAGAAGTAACTGTATTTCCATGAATGGCCATGCCTTGGCTTTCAGCCCACCCTGAAGCCCCTTCCACACATTCAGCAGGGCTCTCTGCATCCCTCTCTCTGAGCTTCCACAGACATTTACAGATTGATTGCAGAATTGCTGTGCCCACTCACTGCTCACCTAGATTATAATCCAAGCCCCTTTTGGCTTTTTCTCATCAATGCTCAAACCTCTAATTCAGGTCATCCAGGCACTATGGTCCAGTGTCCAGAGACAAAATGAGGATGGGGAGTGGGAGGTCCTGGAGCTGAGATTGGAAAGGAGGGGTAGCAAAAGGCAAGGGATAGTGTGCCAGCCCAGGGGAAGAATGTGAGGTCCATACCCAAGAGTTTTCATGTTGTTCAGAGACACATGGCATCCTCTCAAATTAATATGTGTCCCCCTGAGTTTGGCATGTGCATGTACGTTCACTTGTGTGTAATGTGTGTGGGGGTCTGTGCATGTGTTTGTGTGTCATTGTTGCCTGTGCTTGATCGACAGCTTTGGAGATGTCAGCAATGGACATGTAGGTAATGGAGATGTTAGAATGGAGATTTGGGAAACCTCTGTTGCTGCAGGAAATGAAGAATCTGCTTGTATCTCACAAATAAGGGAGAGAAGGGAGCAAAGGATGTCTGGTGCAAAAAGCACAGAAGAGATCTCTTATACATAGAGTGGCAATAAACTCTTCCCAGTCTTGCTGTGTCCCTGTGCACATGGGAGGGCTTGGGACAACCCAGTTTACAGATTAAAGCCCCTGGGACTTTGGAAGTTGCTTTTGTGAATCCCTGTGTACCACAGAGTATGACCCTGAAAGAGGAGACCCTGGGCACGGCAGGAGCATAGTTTGTGGAGAGGGTGGCATTCTGCCTAACATGGACAGCCTGGGTTGGTGAGGCAAAAATAAAGCCTGGAGGACTGGTTATCTTCAGACTTTGCATGTGGTGGAGCTGGGAGTCAAGGACATTGTGACAGGTGTCATAGAGGCCTGGCCTACCCTCATTACCCACCCAGGTAGGAATAGAGCGTGGGATCTATCTCAGGACCAAGGGGACACAGAGCAAACACAAATTTGAACCTTGGGATCACTTAGGATCTGGGTTGTTTGGTAGGATGTACATGTACACTGCCTCCAAGTCCCACACACCAAGGCCTCGGGGCAGGCTTCCAAGTAGCTGTTGTTCTGGATATGCAAACGGGAAGTGCCTGAGTTCAAGATTGGAGAGAGACAGGGCTAGTGGGGAAAAGGACCCCCTTGCTTTCTACCTTGGGGAAAAGGCTGAGGAGGGTTGCCAGGAAGAGATAGTTCCCTGCTGAGGCATGGGTCTCCATGCCTCTTTGTGTATCTATGGCCTTGATTGTGGACCTGCACATGCAGACAGGCACTAATGGGGAGGGAGGAGGCTTGCCACCAGTGGGCCTGGTAGAGCATCTTCTGAGGATGAGGATCCCAGGCTCAGAGAACATGCCATTCAGCTCAGGTGACAGGTAGCCAGGTGTAGGCCTTCCACTCTGCCTCCTCCTTGGATTATAGTCGCATGAAACCTGGCACTAGGGATGACTGAATCCCATGTGAACACACTGGTCAGGAGTCACACAAGAAGGAATGGACATAGTGTGAGACTGGAAGGGGCCAGTGCAGAAATGTGTCTTCATGCTTACTGAGCATCAGTGTAAAGGGAAGAGGATGGTCTTGGCCAGATAGCACAGGGCACTCAAAAATTATTCCTGGTGGGCTGAAGGCTTTGTGGGTTCTATCCTGAGTAGGGAGCCACTTCCTGAAAACACCTTGAAATGAAAGGGGTGTAGTAAGTGGTGATCTTGGACAACATAATCCACCTAAAACTCCCCAACTAGATGCCCGATTGAGGCCAAACCCTGGCATGCAGATGCCACTCTGAGAAACTTGACATGCCAGTGCAGATGAGAATGCACACTGGCAGGAAAGCAGGGTAATGGTGTACCAACCATTCACCTCTAGGGACTAATGGGACTGGAAAAACAACACACCAACACAGAAAAGCCACAAGCAATGGTGGAGCTCATGCATATCTTATTTCAAAACCACAATCTGACAGGTGGATTGCCATCAGTTCTTAATGTATTTGTTTAGTACCGATGAAGGCAGGTGGGCTTGAGGACCGTTTATGGGAACATAATGACCTCCAAGGAACGCAGAGATTGACTCAGATAAGCCAGAGAGCCTGAGCATGGTAAACATGGCTTTTGTAAGCCAAAGTGCAGAAAACATAAGGAGAAAACTTCAGAAACAAGAACAGTTCAATGGTATGACCACAATCCAGTTACTTTCTACAGTTCATAATTTGTCAGCAAACAGGGATGCTACTCCTAAAAGAGATACAGGAAAGAAAAGAAAAAAAAAAAAAGAACCAGGCAGTTGAGACATAAAGCTAATATCACAGCAGCAGCAACAGAGGGCAGAGGAAGGTGATGAGGGACAATAAGCAGCCCCCCTTTTTGAGGGCAAAAGGTCCAGTGTGCCAACTGCAAAGACCAAGGCCCCTGGAAGAGTGAATGCCCATTAGCTGTGGAAGGAGAGAAAGTTCCCCCTCCACCATCTAATGAAAAGACAGCAGCCTTCAATCTAGCTGTGGATTCACTTTTGGACTGATGGGGACAGGTCCCAGGAATCCCCCCACATGGAAGACTATGGTTAGAATAAAAATAGGGGTCAAAATAGACTTTTTAGTAGATAGTGGTGCTGAATCCTCCGTAGTGAGTAAGGCTATCGCTCCTCTCTCACCCCGGACCATGGATATAATGGGAGCAACTGGAAGTGTAGCTGCCCAAGATTTCTGCCTACTTAGAACCTGCAGCATTGGAGGACATCAAGTAACTCATCAGTTTCTGTATGCAGGACTGTTCCTAACCCTTATTAGGAAGAGACTTACTAAGTATACTGAGGGCTACGATAACATTTACTGACAAGGGAACTGTTAATCTCAAGGTTTCTACACCATGTCTATTGTTAACTGTAACTGTGCCTAGGAAGAAGAATGAAGATTATTCATGAAGCCAAACCAAAAAAAGTCAGATTAATCACTAAGTGGCCTGAGGAATGGCGGAAGATTACCCTCATGGACTGATTATTAACCAAGAACCTGTATGTGTGAAGCCAAAGACAGGGGCAAAATCTGATAGACAAAGTCAATGTCCACTGCCAAGGGTGGCACTGGAGAGAATTCAGGCTCCTTTAAACAGGCTAAAGTCCTATGGTATTTTCTGCCCTTGCCAGTCACAATGGAATACCCTGCTTTTGCCAGTACTGAAGCCAGGAAGGAAACTTGGAATGTTGTCCTGTGCAGGACTAGAGACTAGTCAATAAAGCTACCGAAACTTTGCATCTGACAGTGCCCAGCCCATATACCCTTCTTAGCTTTGTATCAGCTGAAATTGCTTGGTTTAATTCTTTAGATTTGAAAGATGCTTTCTTTGTGATCTGTGTGGCTCTAGTAAGTCAAAAACTGCCTTTCAGGGGGAAAATTCCAAAACAGTATTGCTTGACAACATAGCTTGACTCGGTGCCCAAAAGAGTTCAAGAACTCCCCTAAAATCTTTGGAGAAGCACTGACCAGGGACCTGTCAACCTTTCCCGCACAACAGTCACAGTGTACCTTACTGCAATATATGGATGATTTACTATTAGGCCATGAAACTAAGAAAGGATGCAGTCAAGGAACTGATATGTTATTAAAACATTTACAAAACCACGGATATACAATTTCCAGAAAGGAGGCACAGTTATACCAACAAGTATGATACCTGGGATTCACCATTAGGAAAAAGCCAGAGAAGCTTTAGTGGGGAGAGAAAGCAGGTGACATATGTATGCATGTTCCCAAGGCTAGGAGGCAGTTGTGAGAATTTTTAGGGGCCGCCAACTTCTATCACCTATGGATCCTGAATTTTGCTGTGCCTGTCAGCCCTTTGTGTGAAGCTAAAAATGGGCATGGTAAAGAACCCCCAGTGTGAAAGCATTCCAAGCCTGGGACATCTGCCCAAAAGGCAGAAATGATAGCATTCACCAAGGCTTTGAAATTGAGTAAAGATAAGATGGTCAACATTTATACTGATTCAAAATATGCCTTTTAAACATTGTACCTATGTGATGTACTGTATAAAGAAAAAAGACTATTAAACTTAGCTGGAAAACAAGTAAAGTGTCATCAAGAAATATAACAGTGAAGGCTGTGTGGAAACCTAACAAAGTGACAGTAGTACACTACAAAGGACACCAAAAGATGCAAGGATATGTTATTTTAAGGAATACTAAAACTGATGCAGAAGCATGAAGGGTAGTGGGAAGCTGATGCATACTTGTAGCCCCACTACCTTGGGTCCCAAATGTGACATCAGTATAGGGTAAAAAGAAAGAATGAGAGTGGTTAGGACATGAGCAAGCATTTGATGTAGATGATTGGTTGCATTTACCAGATGGAAGAAGAGTTGTGCCAGAATTATTGAGAACTACTGTGCATGAGTCCACCCATCTAAGGACTCTCTACTCTGGAACAACTTCTAGGAAGGCAAGCCTGGCAAAAAGAATAGGTCAAGGATATGCCACCTGTAGCCAATTTAATGCAAACAAGTCCCCGTCTACCACTCGGTATTCAAGGTGTAAGAACCACACCCTTTGAAAACATACAAGTAGACTTTACTGAAATGCCTCCAAATAGAAAATAAGTATCTCCCAGTATTTCTTGTACTTACTCAAGAAGTAAGCTGAAGCTTTTCCTGAAAAAGCCAAAGAAGTTACACATTTTCTACTTAGAAAATCATCCCTGAGTTTGCCCTGCCTCTTTACATAGCCTCTGACAATGAACTTGCTTTTGTGGCTCCATCTTTAAAGTAGAAGGTCAAATACAACTCCCTGTGTATTCTACAACTTCTCTGCCATTGGGAAGTCAAATTTAATTGCCATATCTCAGTGTTTGTACAGAATCTTAAGGTTAAGTTAAATATCTAACTCCTTTACCATCACAGGGTTTTAGAGAAGCTTGGCTGAGACTTTGTACATAACCTTTCTTTTCCTTTATTTTTCTGAATTTGAAGTTAAAAGAAACCAGTAAGTCGGGAAGACATAGATGTGTAAAAAAAACATAAGCATGATGATGCACATTTAATCAAGAAAATAAATGGGAATAATTTCATATAAAAAAGGAATCTCACATAAAACCTTTTGTCTTATAGTAACTAGCAGTTTTAAGAAAGAAAATTTGAGACAAAAATGAGGAATTTTAAGGGCGGCACCTGTGGCTTAAATGAATAAGGCGCTGGCCCCATATATGGGAAGTGGTGGGTTTAAACCCAGCCCTGGACAAAGAAACTGAAAAAAAAAAAAAAAAAAAGATGAATTTTAAAATGGTGAAAGATGATGGATGTTAAGTTACAAAGGTTTGTGCAAAGAAATTTATAAAGAATTTTCTATGTGGTTCAGTTGATTATAATGAAAAGGAAATCTCTAATTAAAACAACAAAGTTATCTGTTCTCAGTTTATAGGACTTACGTTTTAAAGCCTCTTAGATTTCTGTTCTTGTACATGTGTTTAAAACAATGGAATAAAAATGCATCAAAATTCAGAGCTCAAAGGATCAACTCACCATTATAGACTTCATACAAATTTTTTAAAACTGTTTGTCTACCTTTTTGCCTGCTAAGAACTATGATTGCTATGTTAAAAATAGCCTTATGATAAGGCTAATGTAAAAATAGCCTAAGATAAGGTACCAGTGCTCAACAGAAGACCCAAGGTCATTTGTTCATTTGGAATTACAAAAAAAAAAAAAAAAAGGAATCATCTTTACTCTTTGAAACAGCAGCTGCATTTCATTCTTTTTGCTCTATCTGGATTTTATAGAAGTGGGACATATTCTTAACAAATAACTGCTACCATATTAGAAATTGGCTGGAAACTGCATGCTGCCTACAAGCCACAGACTTCTAGAAATTTTGAAAGAAATTTACGAGGGATCCAGAGAAAACTGGAAGAAATAGATGTTACCAACCAAATAATATCACTGAGAAAAATAATGAAAAAGAATTTCAGAAGGGGTGAATAATAGTTGTCCTGTTTTTGCCTCCCCCAGTCCATCCCTATTATCCAGGTAACCAGCTATGGATTAAAGCTTGGCACCTGAGCCCCCAGGAAATCATGTTGAAAAGACCCTTACTTGGTGATCCTATCCATACCAACAGCAGTGAAGGTGGACGTCATTCCTGCCTAGATACATCACTGGCGTGTATAAGCCATTGATAAGGAGTGGACAGTCCACTCACACCCTGACCATCCCACTGCCTTCCTCTGAGAAAACAGATTTCAGCCCTGCCTCAGTCACATACCGGGAGCTGGGTGGTATACACGTGGCAGAAGCTTGAGGATGAATAGCCGTGCCTTGGGACCGATTCTTTGCTTTGGACTTATTCACCTTTCTTCTTTAATCATAGTGTAAGAGATGGTGAAGTTTCTAAAAGATGTATCAAAGAGATAACCAAACTAGACAAACTGCCAAAACTGTATGATTGATTTATTCTTACTATGAATGCGCAGGAAAGACTGAAGGAACTTGTATATATAATAACACTCCTGATCGGTTATGTGTGCCCCCAATGGGCCTGCTGTTTGCTACAATCCTTCTGAACCCCCCAGAGCAGACTGAATTTGCCATGTAATATACTGATATCCCTAGAAAGACAATAAGCCAAGGTATAACACAAGGAACCCCTAAACAATAGTACTATCCTTTGATGCATGTCAAGTTTTTAATAACATAATGTTTGAAAGAAGCATGCATGAATTCATCTTGAGAAAGATAATACACTAAAATAGCTAATGTACCTATACAAATGGGAGATGGGTTTAACCCAGATTCTTTATTCAATAAATGGTTTTCTAAACTAAGAAAATTTAAGACTATAATTATAAGCTTCCTTCTTATAATTGAATACGTTTGCTTTTACCTTGTTATTATCTATCCTTGCTCAATTTCTCAAAAGCATAGTTTCTGCAATTATGATCGAAGAGAAAGCAGGCAGAGTGTGTATGGCTCAACCGTATTATCAAGTAGCCATGGTTCTTGACAATGAATAAGATGAGACCCCATTCCCGATCAATGGCGTCTCAAAGGGGGAAATAAGGAAGGAGAAATAAATCTTATACTTCTTAATGATCCTGAGAGAGCAGTAGGCAGCTGCAAAAGAACTTCAAAGATAAGAATAAACCTTATGCTGAGTTAAAATAACCTTGAGGAAAATACTATGTAACAAATAACAGCACCCTGGGTCTCTTGAGAAAGCTCATCAAAACTCTTCAAGAAAGCTCATCATTAACTCTTTGTTGTAACTGTAACCACACAGAAGATACTGAGCTAAAAAAGAAAGTATAAAAGAGTTTGGAGAAAACTCTTCTCTGGCACCCAGCTTCTCATGCCTCGAGGCACCCGAGTTCTTGCTGGCAATTAAAGGTTCCTTTCTCTACATTATTGGTGCAGGTGTCTGTCTGTTTTAATTCACTGTTTCCCTGAAACAAAATGATGTTTATTTCTTCAGGATAGATACCGAGTGAGGGCACTTCAGGATCAAATTGGAAGGTCTACTTTTAGCTCTTTGAAGATTCTCTATACTTCTTTTCAAAATGACCATACTAGTTTTCAATTCCACTAACAGTGCTTTAGTTATATCTTCCTTTTGCACCCAAGCAGGCTTCTGTAGCTTTGAAACCTTGAGATAAGGGCTAATCTCATATGAGGTAGGTGATACCAAAGGTGGTTTGGATTGTTTTTTTTGTCTGGCGATTAGGGACAATGAACATTTTCCCTTGTGTTTGTGGTCATTTATCTTTCTTCATGGGGAAAGATTCTGTTTGTGTCTCTTATCCAAAGATTAGTGGAGTTATTTGTTGTTTTCTTGTTGATTTGCTGGTAAGTTCATACCTAATGGTATACCAGATCAACCTAAAAAAACAAAAATAAAAAAAGGTGTGTTTCATAGATGAGGGGAAAGTTCAACAATATGATTGAAAAGGTTAACTTTGTTTCCTAAAATAAATATCTCATTTTCTTTTCTATAATTTTATGCTCAAGCTCTTGGTTTTCTCCTTTGGACTCAGGCAAAAATATCTGTACTTTCCAAAGCTTTCCCCTGTGTGCTGTGTCAAATTTTCAAGAAATGCTG
This sequence comes from Galago senegalensis, assembly GCA_963575145.1. NCBI lineage: Eukaryota > Metazoa > Chordata > Mammalia > Primates > Galagidae > Galago > Galago senegalensis. The sequence goes on along the minus strand of CAUYTI010092491.1, from coordinate 1,668 downwards.
TCATATGTTTTGTCATTTTACAATTCATTTGTTTTGCTTGTGGCCGCTGAAATTATTTCAAATATTGCAGTAAACACTAAAGTTTTAGAATTTTGAAGAATATATTTTGCTTAACAAAGTCCATGATTTCCTTCTTTTAATCTTATTTCTCTTCTTAACCATTGTATTTTTTTCTCCTTTTAAAAATTTATTTTATTTCACTATGATGCACTGCGTGCTAAAATTCATTGTGTGAATTTTGTGTCCCTCCTTTTCAAATTCACATGTTTAAACCCTAATCCCCAGAGTGATGATATGTGGAAGGTGGAGGTGAGTATTTGGAAATTTGGAAGGTAATTAGGATTAGTTGAGATCATGTTATTGGGCCCCCAGCCACTGTAGGATGACTAGCGGTATCTTCTTATATAAAGAGATACAAGAGAAATTTCTCACTATTTTTACCATGTGGGGAAGAGAGAAGGCATTTCTCTGCAGATTCAGAAGAGAGCCCTCATCAGAAATAAATCAGCAAACACCTTGATCTTGGACTCTCCATACTCCAAAACTGACAGAAAGAGGCAGTAATAATAATAACAGAGTAAAAAGACAATCTAAACAATGCAACAAAATATTTACAGGTTACCAAATGTTCAGAATTGCAAGGAGATAAAATAATCAGGAATACAAATAATCACATTAAAATTGGAGAAAGGACTCAGACATTTTTCAAAGGAAGTTACACATATGGGTGAAGGGATGGTCATCTATATTCCAGGCTAACGGAAAGCAGAAAATAGCAGGTGGTGGTTGCAATATTATTCACAGATACAATAGGCTTTAAACCAACAAAAGTAACCAAAGATAAAGATGGCCACTTTATATTTGTTAAGGGCAATACTCAATATGATGAGATCTCAATTATCAATATCTATGCACCCAACCAGAATGCACCTCCATTTATAAAAGTGACTCAAACTGGCATGAGCAACTTGATCTCTCCCAGCTCCATCATAGTTGGAGATTTCAACACTCCCTTGGCAGTGTTGGACAAATCCTCCAAAAAAAAAAAAAAAAAACTGAGCAAAGAAATCTTAGACTTAAATTTAACTCTTCAACTTTTGGACCTAACAGACATCTACAGAACTTTTCATCCTAACAATACTGAATACACATTTTTCTCATCAGTCCATGGAACATACTCCAAAATCGATCACATCTTAGGTCATAAGTCTAACCTCAGTAAATTTAAAAGAACAGAAATTATTCCATGCATCTTCTCGGACCATCATGGAATAAAAGTCGAACTCAGTAACAACAGGAATTTGCAGTCTCATACAAAAACATGGAAGCTAAATAACCTTATGCTGAATGATAGATGGGTCAAAGATGAGATCAAGAAGGAAATTACCAAATTTATAGAACATAATGATAATGAAGATGCGAGTTATCAGAACCTCTGCGATACTGCAAAGGCAGTCATAAGAGGGATATTTATAGCATTACAAGCCTTCCTCAAGAAAACAGAAAGAGAGGAAGTTAACAACTTAATGGGACATCTAAGCAACTGGAAAAGGAAGAACATTCCAATCCAAGACCCAGCAGAAGAAAAGAAATAACCAAAATTAGAGCAGAATTAAATGAAATTGAAAATAAAAGGATTATAGAACAGATCAATAAATCCAAAAGTTG
>CAUYTI010092490.1:0-47841 GCA_963575145.1 Galago senegalensis | reverse complement strand
TCCTCCAGGGTGACCAGCACTTCCTTTATCAATCTGGCTTCTTCTTTTCCTGTATTGTGAAAGGACCTGCCTTGTGGTCAGAGCCAAGACAGCTCTGTCCCCAGGCTCCTTGGTCCCCATCTTCCTGCTGAGGGGCCTGGTTCTGACCTTGGCCAGCTGGGGCCTCAGCTCTTCCACCTGGACTCACTGTCCTGCCAGCTGCTCAGAGTTGCTTGTGAAGTCAGCTCCTCTCTTTCTCTCTCTGTCCCTCTTTCTGTCTCTGTCTCTGTCTCAGTCTCTCTCTAATTTTCTCCTGCCCTTCCTCCACCTCATTCAGTCTCACTGTTTCTCTCCTTTTTCCTGCTTCTCCCAGTGTCTTCAATCTTTCTCTCTAGCCTTTTCCCTAGTTCTCTGACTGTCTTCCAGCTTCTGTATCTTTCATCTCAGGGGAAGGGGCTGCCCAGTCCCATCATGGGCTCTTTCAAGGAGGGGACAGGCTGGCATAAGTCTCCCCAGCTATGTTCCCAGTTTGGCTGCTAGGAGGACAAAGAAGAATGAGATGCTTGTCACACACCTTCAGCCCTCAGCAGAGCTCTCAGTTTGCTCTCTGTGCCCCTCCCTGGCAGGCAGGGGCTCCCCTGCAGTTCCCCCAGCAGAACCAGACCTGACTGGACCCTTCCCACATCTGGCCTGGTCCTTGGTGCAAAGACCACGTCTTTCCTGGAGTCTTGCCTAGGTGTTGTGACTTGGCAGTGGTGGGTCCCTGTCTAGAACTCCCATTCTGCTGAGTCCATAGACCTTCCACTCTACTCTGATCTTTGACCTGGTTGCACACTGGAGGCTCTGGGCCTCAACATCTAAGTGCAAAAACCCTGGGGTGGGGGAGCCCTAGGAGGCTACATTTTCAGAAAGTTCTTTTAGTGAGCCCCTCCACTCTAGTGAGTCATTCTTCTAGTGAGTCCCCTAGTAATCCAGAACCTTCCTTAGACAGTAGAAAATGAAGGCTCAGAGCAGCAATGAGGTCCCTGTGCCCTTCCCCCCAGTCCCTGACACCATCTCTAATACAGGGAACTGCCAGCCTTTGGCTGGTGGTGGATAGGAGAGAGAGGGGCCTCGGTGCTCTAGTGACCCACAGGGCTCACTCCCTAGAAGGTTCTGCTCACCCCTTCCAGAATGCGGTGGTCCCAGCTTATTGAGTGGACTGTAGGGGCAGAAGAACATTATTTCACCAGAAAAAGTGGTGTCAGCCTTCTTGAGGTGGAAGCTGGCAAAGAGACTTCCATTATTTACTCAATTTCCTCTTTAATTCTCAAAGTTCCTTCCACAGTTCCCACACCCACGCAAGCTGCCCCCATTCTCCCTCTGTGTGTGCTCTTCCTGTCCCCCCTCACAAGCCCGAAACAGATTCCATGTGTTCAAGGAAGCCTTTTACCTGAGTCCTAAACACCCTCATTCTCAGTGTCACACAGTCTGTGGTAGACGCATCATCTCCATTTTACCCATGGGGAAACTGAGGCATGCTGGGTTTGGGCTGAATGGTCCCAGCCAGAAAGGTGGGCTGAAGAGAGAAAAAAGGGCCCATAGGCTGTCTCAGCAGAGCCCTGCCTGGGTCTTGACCCTTGGGTTCCATTCCTGCCTTGCCCCATGAGCTGGCGGAAAAGTCACCTGCTTACCAGACTAGCAGAGAAGGGGGCTAGACCACTCCAGGGGCACCACAGGCCAGCTGGCAGTCACATGGAACTTTTACAAAACAGGCTCTGAGTAACTTTCACAGGGCCCCTGCTGCCCAGGGGTCCTTAGGTTCCATGCTGTCGTATGTGGTCTTCCTAATGCAGGACACACACTTTATGTCACTTTCAAGGCCTGGACCCAATTGAATCCCCATGAGGGATTCTCTGGTTGACCCAACTTCTGCTGAGGAATGGTGTGAGGTCTCCTGGGCTGTTCACATTCCTTTCACAGGGAAGAACCTGGGATCAGCCTGGAGCTGTGGCTCTTCCACTGACGGGATGGGAAGGGGTAGTTGGATTTTATGATGCAAAAATGGGCAATGCCTGAGTGCCATCTTTCAGCCAGCAGATGGCCTGGGGGAGCGGTGGGGAAGTAGTGTGATCAAGAGCAGGGACAGGGGTGGGGTGAGGACCTTGGATCACACTTTGACAACTACTGCCTTAGATATCTCCAAGATCCCCCAAGTTCCTGTTCTCCTTTCCTCCTGGCTGTGTCCATCCCTGTCCCAGCCCCTTCTCCCTCCTTGGCAGCCCACTCTGTTTCTGCTTTCCCATAAGGTCAGGAACACAGACACTTGCTCTCCCTACCTTTCTTCATTGTATTGGAGGTTCTAGCATGTTAAGGCCAGAAAACAAATATAAGTTCTGTGTTTTATTAGATTTCGTGTATGTCTATTCGGTATCTGTTCAGTGCAGGGCCAATCATATTATCTGTAGTTTCTTATTTTCTGCATGTTTTTTTTTTTTTTAAGAGACAGACTATCACTTTGTCATCCTCAGTAGAATGCTGTGGCATCACAGCTCACAGCAACCTCCAGCTCTTGGGCTTAGGCAAGTGTCTTGCCTCAGCCTCCCAAGTAGACCACCACAACACTCAGCTATTTTTGTTTGCAGTTTGGCCAGGGCAGGGTTCAAACCTGCCACCCTCAGTATATGGGGCCGGCGCCCTACTCACTGAGCCACAGGTGCTGCCCTATTTTCTGCATTCTTTTTTCTTTTTACAGACTTGGTTTTTATTGTTATGTATGTTTGCCCTCACCACCATAGGCCACCCAGGCCTGCAGAGAGGAGCAGGCAGCAAAGACAGCTCCAGATGCCTCTATGCTGCCATTTTGGGCCTTGGCTTATAAAATGAGCACTGTGGGTTCCACCTTCCAACATGAAGTGTAAACTCTGTTTCACAGACTTCATCATGAGGGAGAGATGGCTGAAGGCACTTTGAGCAAACCCAATGTCCAAGTTTATCTTCCTTTTGGTTACTCCAATGAAGATTGGACACCACTCTGATAGAGAACCAGCACTGCTGGCAGCCGGGGTTAGTGCGCTGACTGGGCAGGACAAAGGCCCCACTCACTGGTAGAACTTCTTGTTAGGATTGTTGGTGTAGTTAGTTAGCAGCTGGCATGGAGTGAACTGTTTTCCATAGGCACCCTCATACTTCCTGAGCCTGTCTGCTATCTTCTGAGCACTGTACAGATCTGTGAATCTGAAAGGCCCTCCAAAACAAGGTGGGAAGCTGAGCCCAAAGACTGCTCCAATGTCTCCCTCTGCATGTGTGGCCAAGATCCCTTCCTGCAGGCACATGACTGCCTCATTCACAAATCTTATCAACACGAGGTACTGGATGTCTTCATCAGAGGAGACTTCAGACTTAGAAGGCACCTTCAGACTTGCCAAAATACCATCCATGTCAGAATTCAAGTTCTTATCCTTTATACACTCCTGGTAGATATAAAAGCCCTTCCCAGACTTACAACCGAGGAAGCCCCTGGACACCATCTGTGTCGGTAGTTCTAGGATTCCACCTCCAAACGGCTCCCCAAAGGCTTTGCCTAGTTCTTCTGCTACATGTTTTGCTACATCCACGCCAACTTCATCCACCAATGTGGCAGCACCCACAAAAAAGCCAAAGCTTGTTGTCAAGGAATCCAGCTTCTTGGGGTCAACTCTTTCCTGGAGTATTCAGATAACTTCAGACATCATGAGTGCAAGACACCTGGTTGTGTAGAAGCCAGGCCCATTCTTAACCACAATGATGACCTTCCCCTGCTTGAGACTGATTGCTACAGCTGAAGCAATTGTGTCTTTGGAAGTTTTCTCCGTTGTGATAATCTCCAGCAGCTGCATCTTGTCCACAGGAGAGAAGTAGTACATGCTAATCACCTTGTCAGGTCTTTTGCTGACAGCAGCAATTTCACAGATAGGCAGAGCAGATGTGTTACCAGCAAAGACACAATACTCTGGAATCACCGCTTCTACTTCCTTTAGCACTTTGTGTTTGAGACTAAGGTCCCTGGATGCTGGAGAGGCATCACTGACCTGACATCTGTCTGTGCCTTGGGCATCTCCTCTTGAGCTGTCTCAGAGGCCCCTTGACTTGTCACTTTCCCCTGGAACATGCTCTCCCTCAGTCTTCCATCTCAGCCACTGACTTCTCCCCCACCTGGTTGCTCTATCTAGGAAGCTGTTGTCACCTTTGAGACTGTCCTTGTGCTCTCTCCACACAGCCAAGAACAATTTTGCCTCCAAAATACTGTATTTTGGATCTGTCCCCCTTCTCTCCTCTACTATCCACCCCCTAGGCTTGGACACTCCCATGTCCTACCTCAATTATGGCAGCAGCTTCCTGACTGTTCTCATCCCTCCTACACACACACACACACACACACACACACTCTCCAGCACACAGAGCCTCCTCCAGCCCCAGCCAGAGCGATCTTTTCATCACACACATTTGATCATTCCACTGCTCTGCTTAAAACTCATGAAGGGTGACGACCATCCCTTTAAGAAAGTCCAAATCCCCTCTGTGGTTGATGCCTGCTGCTCTTACCTCATTCCCTTCTCCTCTGTCCTTTGCTCATCCTGTTTCAAGCACAGAGACCTGCTTTGGACTCTGGAGGTTCCAGACTCAAGGCTTTTTTTCCTAGGACTTCCCCTGCCAATAGGGTTCTCCCCACAGTCTTCACCTAGAAAAACTTTCACTCATCAGAGGTCTTGAATGTCATCTTGTTTTGAATAGTCAGAGAAGTACCGTTTTTCCATCCCAGAGTGCCCTGATCTTTTCCCTATAACATTTGGAACGTTGTCGGTTTATCCCCTTCCAGAATTGACATAAGAGACCTAACTTGCTAATTTCTGTTGAGTGCCTTCATCTCTGTCCCCAGCCCCTCTCAGGTAGAAGGTTGTTGCTTAATAAGAATCAGGCCCTGGACTTTCCTCTAGACTGCCCAGCTTTCTGGGTGAGTTGACCCACTTCACAGATGCTGAAATGAAGCAGTTTGAGGGTCCATGTATGATGTAATTGGCTTCCCCTCCTCAGAGCTTGGTGAGAACCTAGGTTGGAGCACCTCTTGTCCCTCCACCCCATGTGTGGGCCAATAGACTTATCCTATTCGTGTGTCCATATACTGGGGACAGAATCACAGTCTGTGGTTTCTCCCTGGAAGGTTATTTCCCCTAAGTAGCCCGGGGGAGGCCGTGAGAACAGGAGGGACCAGCAGGCTCTCCAGCCCCACTCTGGCCCCCTTCAGCCACCACGGGTCCTAGCCCGGGCTACCTCTCACCGCTGGCCTGCTCTCGCATACCCCTCAGTCTGGTTTATCTCCGCCCCCCTCCACCGTAGCTCCTAGCCTCTTCCATCCACTGTTAAGATCTCTGGGCCACCTCCCTGCGAGTAGGCTGTATTGAGGTCCTGACATGCCTACGCTCTATAGCACACCCGGCAAGGGTCCAGGCTCTCCAGGCCTGGACCGGGAATCTGGGGCACCGACAGGACAGAGTGCCACAGAGGGCAGGATTGGAGGTAGAAGGCGTTGGGGGGGGTGTTGCAGGGACAGGCGGCGGACCCAGGTAGGGAGGAGTCCAGCAGCCTGGGGACAATTTCCAGAGCGAGCAGAGAGTGGTGAGGGCTGGAGGGGGGAGGAGGGTTCCAGGGCCGCTCAGGATTGACGGCCCAGCGGGTGGGGAGCGATTTTTCAGGACAGTGGGTGGGCTGAGTAGGGGAAGGGGGGAGGTAGCTGGGAATCCCAGGCGAGGGCCCGAGGGTGGTCGTGGGGAGAAGCTCGGGTCCTGGGATCCCGAGCGATGGGAAGTGGAGGGCCAGGCTGCGCAGCCAGGAATAGCAGTTGCGGGTGGGTCACGGCTACTCAGGTCTCCGCCGCAGACTGGTGTCCTTTGTCCAGGTGTCACTGGCCCTCGCTTTCCAGGAACTTCCGCCAGAGCGTCAGCCGCGACACCTCTTGGGGACGCTGGGCCGCCAGGCATCTGCCTCGCGGGTCCTGGGCAGGGGCCGCCTCCTGCGGGCTCCCCTGGAAGCCCCTTTTCCCAGCTGTGAGTCCCGCCAGGCAGGCTGCTGTTAGGTAGGCGTACTGAGAACAGCCACTGCGTGGGTTGCTGTACATTCTGAATAACTCCCTGAAGAAGTTCTTGGTCTTTGGGAGCCCTATGGTTTACAATGCACCCACTTCTACCCAGGCCTCCTCACCCCTTTTCTGTGCCCAACGAGCTAAGTGGAGCTGCTCTGGATGACACAGCTAGGGAGCGGCCCCTGGGATTCAAACCTAGGTCTGCTCAAAGCTGAAATCTCTTCTTGGGCAAAGGGGGCTTAGGCCAGCTGTGGGGAGACTTCGTGGTCTCAAGATGTTTAGCTCTGAGTTTTAAAGACACCAGGTGGAGCTGTGATCTCCTGAGCTTGTGAAAGCTAGACTTAGGCCAGAAGGCTCCACCCGACTCAAGGGCCGGAAAGTCACCCTGAGGGGATTGGGGTCCCTCAAAGATCTCCCCTTGTCCCCTTCCTACAGAAGCACAGCTGTCTTGGGATTCTCCCCAGGCTTCCCCTGAGACCCTGAAAGGCCCACTATCCCACACCCCTGTCCCAGGTCTGGAGAGGGTTCCAAGGGTATTCCCTCCCTCCTTCCTTCCTTCCCTGACAGTTCCTTCCCCAAGCCCTGCCTCCTTGAAGAGTTTTTTTTTTAAAGACAGTCTCACTTTGTCACCCTCAGTAGAGTGCTATGGCATCATAGCTCACAGCAACCTCAAATTCTTGGGCTCAAGCAATTCTGCCTCAGCCTCCCGAGTAGCTGGAACTACAGGCACCTGCCACAATGTCCAGCTACTTTTAGAGACAGGTCTCGCTCTTGCTCAGGCTGGTCTCAAACCTGTGGACTCAAGCAATCCACCCACCTTGGCCTCCCAGAGTGCTAGGATTACGGGCAGGTGTGAGCCACCACACACAGCCTCCTCCTCTCTTCTTTGAGCCCCCAGACTGGAGGAACAATGGAGCTGACTAGGCCAGTGCTGAGTGCTGCTTTGAGGAGGAGGTAGAGGAGGAAGACCGACTGCAAGAGGCCCCACCACCACAGGTACCCTCTTCCCATGCACTACTGAGCTGACAGCTGGTCAGGTCTGGGTCCTGGGTTGGCATGCTGGGCTGAGGACTCCCAAGTGGACACAACCTCTGGGCAGCAGTCCCTGGGCCAGGTAGGGGGGGGGGTGGCTCCTGCTTGGCAGCTGGCACTGCCTGGGATTCTCTCCTCCCCACCCCATGTCCAAGGAAGGGATCAGTGATAGGTGCACCTCCCTCCCCACTAATATCTGAGCTGTGGGTGTGCCCTCAGCCTGGCTGTGGGACCACATTTCCTCTTGCCACCTGTAGCTGCATGTTCCTAGGGAGCTTACATAGCTCTCTCACCTACATTGTCTTGTGTGGAAAAGGTGTGATGGGTCTATAGGCAGGAGGGCTGGCTCCAAGTGGGACAATTAGTTGTAGGTAAGCATGAGTTTAGTCCCTGTGTCTATGAGGCCTCTTTGCCTGCCCCTGAGAGGAGGGGGAGGAAGTGACAATGGGCAGATTTCAGGTGGCTCCCAGGCTCCACCCCATCCTCTGATTGCCAACTCTGTGGAAGGAGGGCATCAGGGCCTTGGCCCAGGCTATAATGGGATGCCCATCATAGGGACACCAGGCCAGACCACGGGACTTGTCTCGGGCTGAAGCCCTAGGGGCCTTTGCTGCTATTCTAGGACATGGTGGGGATGTGTAGACCATCACAACTGGGGGCCACAGGACCCCAAATCTATCTTCCCAGCCATGATGTTCCTCAGTAAGGTCTGCAGGGACAGGAAGGCCCTCCCCACCCCCAATCCAGGAGGGGAAGGAGACATGAAATTGGGACAGTCTGCTCTATCCTTGAGCCAACCCCAGCCCCTCATGGAGACCACATCCCCTTTTGATTCTATCTTTCTTCTTATCTCTTAACTTCCAAAGAAGAAAAAGGCCTAGCCAAGGCCAAAGTGAGAAAAACCATGTTGTTGACTTAGTTATTAACACCACCAGGGAGGGCTGGGGAAATGTCACAACAGGAAATGACCCAGAGTGGGGATCCGTCACCTCATACACACCAGTGCTCACACGTGCACACATACTGACCACATCCGCAGCAAGTGTGCGCCCATGGGGTATATGCAGAGACACTTACTGAAGATCTAAAATAAAGCAAGATGAGTGAAGGTGGCATCTAGGGTGCAGGCACCCAACAGAAGGGGTGGGGTGAGGAAGAACAAGTGAATCTCTCTCATTGAGTGAGTCTCTCTCACTGAGCTCCCAAGCGCCCTTGCATGGCTGTGGGCCCCAGAGTGTCAGTGAAAGGAGTGAGGCTGGGGCCTGTGTGAAGAGGCCTCTCTCCTGCCTGGGCATAGAGTCCATTTTCAACAGAGATGAAGCTGCTGCGTGCAGTGGAGGCCCAGGGGTCAGTGGCCTGGGGTTGGCATGTGGTATGGGTGGGGAATGGTGTCCACCAGGATAGTTGCCGATGGGGGTGGACCATGTCCAGAGCTGCTGGGCAGAAGCTGGTGTTGATGGAGCTATAGAGAGTTTGGTGGGTAGACAGGGAAGTTGGGCCAGCTGCCTGCAGAGAGAAAGCAGGGGAGAGCCAACTGAGTCTCACAGATCATGGCCCAGCTCCAGCTGCCTCCCCATTCCAGGACCTGCCATTCCTCACCTGTACTGGGGGCTGCGCCTGCATGCTGGTGAGGGATGGCTGGAACTTACTAACAGGCCTAAGACAGAAAGAGGAGGGTCAAAGGCAAAGGATGTGGGCAGCCCAGCAGTGAGGGCAACCAGATGGGGACCCAGTCTCACCAGTGCCTCTGCCGGCGCAGGAGGTGTAAGAGGTAGATACAGCCAAAGAGGAGGATCCCTGAGACCCCCAAGATCCCAGCGAGGTCTGCCCGCAGAATGGGAACTGGAGTTGGGCCAGGGAAGCCTGGGCAGAGGGAGTGGTATCAGATGGTAGCAGACGCCCGAGTCCCTCCTTCCCTTTGCTGGGCCCCTCTCCAACCTCACCTGGGTCTGAGCTAGGCAGGAAAGCTCCACAGGCCTCCTGGGAGCCTTCAGGGAAAGAAGCAAATTTGCAGCAGAAGGTGGTGTTGGCACTGAGGCTTCTTGTCTCCAACTCTTCCAGGGTGAGGGAGACACTGCTTCTGGTTTCCCAACGGGCCTGGCGGGCAGGGGGCCACTGCTGGGTGCCAAGCTCTGGGTGCAGCACAGCCAGCCTGGTCCCACCAGCACGGTCAGGTCCCCCACAGCTCACAGTCACCAGAGAGATGGAACCAGATCCCAGGAACTCACAGCGGATAGTAAAGGATAGGAACTCAGTGGCCTCCATTTGAACTTGCACCCAGACCTCAGGGGTCCCTGTGGAATAAAGACAGAAACATCCAAAGCTGTGTCTCCACACATACACCCCTCCATGGCCTCTGCTTCTTACTGGCCTCCTACTCACCAGCAGTCAGGCAGAGGGCCAGAAGTGCCCAGGGCAGGACCAGGGGCCGGTGCCCCACCATTGCTCCCTCCCGCCCAGACTTGGGGGCTGCAGGGACAGCACCTGCTCTCTGTTCTCATCACAGGAAGTTGTCATGTTGTCAGTAGGCCAGGAAGCGACCACTTCCTTCTCTTCTTTCAGGTCTGTCCTCTGCCTCCCCAGGTGGTGAACACAGGGTGATTGATTCCCTTCTTAAAGTGACAGTGACAGGACCTGTGCAATCCCTAAGGGCCGTGCTTCTGTGAGCAGGAAAGGTGGTTCCAGGGCACACAGGTGGGTGTAAGCTGGCATCTGGGCCAGGCCGGAGGAAGTGAGGCAAGGGGAGAGGGCAGAGATGCTGCAGGGGGACTTAACTTCCCCTTAGCTTCTGACCTCCTTGTCCAGCTAAGGTGTAGGAGAATGTGGACGAATTTGGGAAGAAGATAACCCTATAATCAGAAAGCCAGCAGGGAGGCTACCTCAGAGCACCTCAGTGTGACTCACCACTGCTCTGAAGCAGCCTTTCAACACTACATGCCAGTGAGCCCCATGGCCTGGATCCTCAGCCCCAGCTAGGTTGGTCCAACTACCCTCTCACACCTCTGAGACATCCAGCAGTGCCAATTCAGCCCACCTATTTGATGCCTTCCCAGTGTTTATGGTGATTTTCCTGCTGTTCATCCCCAAAGCACTGCTGTGGGGATTAACCTTGCCACCTGTGACTCTTCTCTTCTACCTCCACTCCATAAGAAATCCTGTCAGCTACCCCTCTGACCAACTGACCACTGCTTACCACCCCCACTGCCTCCCCCTGATTCTGGCCATTATCATCTTCTGCCTGCAAGGGCAAGAATAATGGATAATTAGATTAAGCAGATCTGCCAGCTTCTGCCTCAGCTGTCTTCCAGTCAGTCCATAACTCAGCAGCTGGCATGATCCTCTTGAAAGCCACATCAGATGGGTGATTGCCCCCCTTTGCTCATAGCCCTGTCACCCAGAGCCAAGGCCTCAAAAACCTCAAGAGTCTGGCCTGCCCTTCTCCCTCACTAGCATGCCTATTTGTTGAGTTAAAGCAACAGGATTTAGAGGTGACAAGGACAGGCTGGCCCTTGCCTTTGTGGTATTTATAGGAAGGCAATGAAAGACACCCTGTGGCCTCTACTACAAGTTCTGTCTTTCCAGTAAGTGTTGCTTGAAATAGCTCTTCTGTGTACTCTCACAGACCCAGAACCACCAGAGCACTGCTGTATGCACAGTGATGGGGGACCCTTTTCAGGGATCACAATGCTTTGTTCAATGTGAGCCTGAATCTGAGGTCTGTAAGAGAGCCAAGGCCCATCTGGAAGGTCATCTTGTGTGGGGTGTGGTGAAGACTGAAGAGATGGCCCTGTCTCAGGTTACCTTGCTAGGGTCTTACACCATGTCAAAGAGTCCTATGGTGTTTGCCATAAACCAACTGGGTCTCTTGGCCAAGCTCTGTTCCCTCATCCACACCTTGCCACCCATGCAGTGACCTCCACAGGCACCTGGGTTAATAGGACCTCCAGGCCAACCACCCATGCCCTTGAGGTCTCCAGCCTAGTCAGCATTCTCTCAACTCTTTGGCCTTCACCCAGGCCCAGTGTACCACTCTCCACATTTGGCTCAGACTTGCTTTCACCACATTTTCCACATCTGTCTCTACAACAGGGTGCGAGGACTGTGTAGAACCTCTGTGGCTTCAGTGCCCAGGGCAGTGAGGCTGCTGGCCTCAACCTCCTTCCTCTGGGAGACCTTGGTCTTCCACTGAAGAAAAAAATATTTAACTTCAAAATATACTTGACATTATTGTGAGATGGTAGTCCAGAGGGTCTGCAGACATAAGTCCTGTAAGCTGTCATTAAGTAGGGGAGATTTGCATCTGTAGAGGAGACAGTGAAGTAAACAGATTCAAACAGGCTCTCTCTGAAACCTCCCTTGTCCATCCAGTTCTAGGAAGACACCTAAGTCTGATAACTTTGAGGCTCTGACAGTTGCCTGCCATGAGGTGTCATCTATGTAACACCTCCTTGCTGGCCAGGTTTCTCCTCTCCTCCCAGAACCTGTTTTGCTGTGATCCAAGCCCCCATTCTTTCTGTAATTTGAGGATGGCATAAAAGTGTCAACCATCTGACCATTTCCTTTTTATATTTTATATAACTCATGTGTAGACATAAAATTTATAAGCCCCTTTTTCTGTGTTAATCTATTATCTGTTTTATTTTATAGACTCAAGATTACAGAACTTGGGGGAGTAGGCGTCTGGCACCATCTACTGTAATCCTACCTACTTTGCAGGACCTTGCTTTTAAATCCCATGACCTCCAGGAAGCTGTCCCAGAATGCACACTTCCTTCTTGGACATCATCCATCAGCTGACACAGGTTACCCCACAGCCAGCACTGAGTGGGACTGGGCCTATGGGCCAGTTTTCACAGTTTGACTCTAAGCCCTCAAGGAAGAGTCCATTCAATCAACCCCTGCAAAGTACTTAAGGGAAGCTGAGAACTTTGATGGATTTAAAAGCCATAGTACAGGTTCAGCGCCTGTAGCACTGTAATTATTACAGTGCCAGCCACATACACCAAAGGTAGCGGATTCAAACCTAGCCTGGGCCAGCTAAAACAACAGCTAAATAACTACAACAAAAAAATAGCCAGATGTTATGACAGGCACCTATAGTCCCTGCTACTTGGGAGGCTGAGGCAAGAGAATCACTTAAGCCCAGGAGTTTGAAGTTGCTGTGAGCTGTGATGCCATGACACCCTAGTGAGGGTGACATAAGTGAGACTGTGTTTCAATAAAGTAAAAAAACAAAAGCCATAGCGTAAACTTACCAACATTGTCACCTTTCTCCCCCAATACTACAAGCTACATTGTCCCCCTCATAAGTTTTCACTGTGTAAGATTCAAACAATATAGAACATATCAAAATTCTTCAGCTGGCTCCCTCCCAGGACCAGAGACCTCCATATGCCAAATCCCCTTCTTGTTTTAATTTGAGGTTAAAGTTGTCACCTTCATAATTTCTGGATTTTGTGTGTTGCCTAAGGCTAAGATTATAAAATATTTTTATGGTGAAGGATTTATTCTTAATTCATGAGGAATTTTATTTTGGAGGTGGTATAAAACAACAGTGTAATACTTCAGGTGGGGAGTCAGGTGCCCCAAACCATTTGCTAAGTAGGCTCTTTTCCTGTTTCAAAATGCTACGTGAATCACAGATAAATTCTAAGTAATAGGTCTACTTCTAGATTCTCTTTCCTAAGCTAGCCATTATTTGCTTATTCCTGTGTCAATACCATATGGAGTTGACTGGAGTTCTTTTGATAAACATGAAGCCCTTTTTCCTTCTCAGACTTTCTTTGCTATGCCTGATATCCTGAATCCCAGAGACACTAAAGTCTTAAGTTTTGCAATCTAAACCCATGTCACCAGGAGGTACAGGCAAGGTGACACAGGTTTAGAATGGCCACCTCCTGCCAGGACATTCTTTGGTGAAATCCCTGCAGTTTTACTGCAGTGAACAACCCTGTGGTCTGCAGAATTAAGCCTGTGAGGGTCTGAAATGGTGCTGAAGAGGGACTTGAAGAGAAGGAAGCAGCCCTAATGGAAACAGTTAAAAATTAACAGAACAAAGTATAGCGAAGTCAAGCAAGAGAAAATTGGTATTTCAACAGAAAAGATAAACTTAGATCTGAGAATGGAGACAAACAGGCAGAAAACGCAAGTCAGATGGCACTAGCACTGAATTCCACAAGAATTAAGATGTAGAGATTAAGAATGTTACAATAGGAGCTAAAAATAGGTGTAATTTACAGAATATATAAGAACTTATAGAAGAGGTGGTGAGCCCTTGCCCCCATCCCTGTACTTTGTCTTAACTTTGTAGAACTTTTTTGTATTTCAATAAACCCTAAGTATTTCAATACAGTGTGTGTCTCTATTTAATCCTGGTTGTCCCATGTGTGCAGAAAAGAGGTTTCAGTTGAGAAACTCTGGTTGGGGTGGAGCCTATGGCTCAAAAGAGTAGGGCACCAGCCTCATATACTGGAGGTGGTGGGTGCAAACCCGGCCTGGCCAAAAACTGCAAAAAAAAAAAAAAAGTTGTAATCCCTCTGAGAAACTCTGGCTGGGTTCCCCCCACATTGTCTCTCAAAGGGTGTTTCTCAGAAGGAAGGTGATCGGCAGCCCAAAAGGATGGCAACCAAGGCTTTTTCCTAGGAGAGGTGATCATTCTTATAACAGGGAGTGGTTCTAGCAGAGTGCTTTTTTTGGCCCTTGTCTGTTTTAGTGTTTGTTGTTGGTGTGTCTTTCAATTCTGACCAACCAACAACCTGTATTTTCAAGTTCCAGCACACTTTCAGTGCCACAATGTCATAATTCTACAAACGTTAGACAAAATAGCAGTACCCCACCAGGGATGATAATACATCATTACTGAGAGGATTAAGTCAGTGTAGGAGTGGCACTCTGCTCAGGCCTGGCTCATGCCTTCCAGTGGAGGCTGGTGACCATCCTTTTACATGAAACATTCCTTGAGATTATTCTCTCTAGAATTTCAGGATTAGTTTTCTTTGTGGTATGGAAGACATGACAACAGATAACTCCGTAATCTTTAAAACTCCCTGGGAAGATAAGCTAGACATCAATTTCCTCACTCCAGCTGTAGTTGTCTCAGCCCAGGCACTACTCCCATGGGAAGAGCTGACATCCTCATCCCAGCTTCAGTTCTGGGAACTGACCAGTTTTCTCCCTTCTTTCTTGAGCAGCCCTGCCTCAGCCTATTGCAGACAGAAACCCAGGCTTCTACTTCTGATAGCTTCAATTCCTGGGGCCAAAACACAAGTTCCTGCAGTGCTTAGTTTCACCACAGAGAAAAGAAAAATCCAGGATAATATTTTTGACAAAGGACCAGAGGCCTCTTCCATCAGCCAAATACTCTATCACTTGACATGACCTCAGGGAAAAGAGGATAGGAAGAATCAGTTAAAAATTCCTATCAGCTAGGCAGAAGAGCTTGAGACTGTAGAGGAAAAATAAAGTTATGCTTCTGCTTGTCTGAGTTATAATCAAAGTCATAACTGCTATGTTTATTTCTACATGTTTTTAATATTGTGAAAAAGGTCACTTTTGTTCCTCATGTGCAGAATAGAAAGGCTAGCACACAGCCAAGCCAGAATTTGAACTGACAAAAATTTTAGTTCCAGAACCTACAATATGAACCATTATGCTGGAACACCTTCTCCCATAGCTAAAAAATTAAAATTTAACTACAAGGTTGTGTCAACAAACAGCTATCCTCTGCCCTCATAGTGGAGAAGCTGGGGCTTGAACCTGTGTCTCTTACTAGGTTAGGCTGCCTTGCCAGGCTCTACCATGACTGCAGAAAAACAGGCTGCATCAGTGATATAAAATGCTTTTTATTTTTTGGCTTCTACCTATACCACTTAACCCCTTCATTGGTTCTAATTTACTAAATAAAATTAAATATATTTTCCTTCAAGTTTCTCCAGGATCCTGGGATCCTTTGCACACTAGAGGTCTTCTCTAATTTCTCTGGGTTTATTGGTGCGTTTTCCACTTTTATTTCTCTGCTCCCTCCCAACCACAAGTCTGTCTCCATGTTCACCTCATTACACACACACACACGGGTTTTTCAGTTAAACTGCACTGAATTTTCAGTGACTTTACAGAAGAATGACTCAGTTTGTGAATCCTTACTAGGATCACAACATCCTATCTTATCCTCAGGGAAGGATCTTAAGAGATTAAGGAAGACTTCACAATGTTGTATGTGAGAAGAAACCTGCCCTTCTCCTGCCACTATATCCCCTCATATCATCTGAGCACAAATTCCTCTTTCATCCTGTAATCCCTGGATCATTGTTGCCTGGAGTTCAAAGGACAGGATGACTTACCTGAAGACTTCCTTAGCAATCTGAAAAAAGTCTCTTCACTTTTTAATTCAGGAGGTATCACCAACAACTCACCTCTCACTTCATGGCCACAACACGAATTAAAACAGAACCTTATTGAAAATTCAAAAATAATCATTCAATATTAGGTTAACAGGTAACACATAGCAGTGCAGGCTCTGAAAAGCATTGCTCCATGTTGCTGTGCAGAGGCCTCAGCATCTCCTACCTGAGCTGGCCTCAGCCGAGTCTAGCTTGGTCTGTGCCTGACCAGTAGGAGATGCTGCTGAGAAGCCCACAGTCCAGTGCTGCCCCAGCCAGGAGGGTGCTCACTAGCAGGAATCATTCAGAGTTGAGTTCATCAAGATGTAGTGTGTGCACAAAACATACACAAGAAATAGCCACTGATGTGCAAGAGAAATGAGGAACTTTCAAAACTTTTTAAGATAAAAATACAATATAATTTCTTGGCCTTTTGGTTAAGATCATGTGTAGATTAAAAGTGACATTTGTGGCCTTACTAGGATCCAAATGTCATAGTCCACCTCTAGTAGACGAGTAGCCTGAGAGAAGAGAGGCAGCTTATTACCATGATCTATAGTCTGTGTCATTTAAGATGTATGGTTTTTGGCTTGGCACCTATAGCTCAACCGGTTAAGGCGCCAGCCACGTACACCTAAGGTGGTGGGTTCGAATCCCCAGCCCGGACCCGCCAAACAACAATGACGGCTGCAACCAAAAAATTGGTGGGCGTTGTGGCGGGCGCCTGTGGTCCCAGCTACTTGGGAGGCGGAGGCAAGAGACTCGCTTGAGCCTAGGAGTTGGAGGTTGCTGTGAGCTGTAATGCCACGGCACTCTACCCGGGAGGACAGCTTGAGGCTCTGTCTCAAAAAAAAAAAAAAAAAAGTATGGTTTTGTGGTTCCAATGTGTACCCCTGTAAGAATTCTGTTATTTCCATTTGGAAATCATGTTTCTGCCCTATTTACAGGTCTTCCAAATGAATTTCAGTGGGTTTTGAACTCATCTATTTAAATAGTAATAAAGAGGTGACTATCCCATTTGGATTTACATGTTCTTCAGAGGTACTCTTCAGTTACAAAGGTCATTAAAAGTAAATATTAAGATTAATGGGTGCACCCGTGGCTCAGTGAGTAGAGTGTTGGGCCCCATATACCGAACGAAGGTAATAGGTTTGAACCCAGCCCCAGCCAAACTGCAACAAAAAGTAGCTGGGCATTGTGGCTGGTGCCTGTAGTCCCAGCTACTCGGGAGGCTGAGGCAAGAGAATCGCCTAAGTCCAAGAGGTGGAGGTTACTGTGAGTTGTGATGCCACAGCATTCTACTCAGTGTGACAAAGTGAGACTCTGTCTCAAAAAAAATTAACTAAACCTTCAACTAGAACTTCAAAAAATGTTAAATAATGATTTAAAAAAAATGTTTCTCACTTGGCTCTCACTAAAAGCCTTTTTTGAAGCAAAAAAAAGTTATTTTCTACTGTTAACCAATAAGATATTTAAAGATACTTATTTCACTCATTTATTACATTTAAAATGTGTACTATAATGTATAAAATGAATAGTAAAGGTTTATATAATTTATATTTTTTAGCTGCTAAAGATGCCAAAACTTTTGGAGTCTTATGACTCTAAAATGCTAAATTTCTGTTCCAGTTTCTATGGCTACATAACAAACTACTCCAGACTACATGGTATACGTAACTGCCATCTTACGCTCATGAATTCTGAGGGTCAGGAATTTGGAAAGGGTACAGAGAAGATGGCTTGTCTCCCCTCCCAGATGCCTGGGTCTCAGCCATCTGAGGAAAACCTGTCATCTGATTCTCACCTGGACTGTGTTTCATGGCTGATACTAGATGTTGGCTGGGATCTCAATGAGGGCTGCTGCCTGCACACCTACACATGATCTTTTCACATGGCTGCTCTGGCTTTCCCAGGGCATGGTGATAGGATTCTGAGAGCAAATATCTCAAACAGGAGTAGGAACTGCTAGTTTCTTTAAAATCTGGGCCCACAAACTGGCCCAGTATCATTATCACCATATTCTATTAGCCAAGCATTCACTGACCACATATTAAAGGGGAGAGGACCTAGATCCAACCTTTTTTAAATTTATAATTTTTTTTTCTTTTAGGAGACAAGTGTCTTGCTCTGTTGCCCAGGCTAGAGTGCAGCAGCAAGGTAGCAGTTCATTGTAACCTCAAACTCCTGGCCTCAAGCAATACCCCCTGACTTGGCCTCTCAAAGTGCTGAGATTACAGGTATGCCCAGCCCTAACATCTCAGTAAAGAGTATAAAAGAATTTGGGGAGCATAGTGCAAAACTTTCACCAATTCTCAGGCTAATAAAGCTCAATCCACTGGGCTCTGGCTGTACATAGATGTCCACATTTATACAAAGCCTTCAAGTTTCTTTTTTTGCTCTTGCTAAGCTTGGTTGGCATTTAAATAACTCAGAAATCTTCCTTCTCCCAGATTCTTAGTGACCTCTGTATCTTCATCTTAGTTTTTCCACTCTACTCCCAGATCCCATAAAGCAGGCTCCTCTCCCTGGAGCTGGTCCCATCTGAATATAGGCTAAAGATCTCTAAGTGAGTCAGTTGCCTACCCCATCCCCCAGGAGTGTCTCAACCAACCTCTTCTAGCTTTTATCTAGGAAGGGCAGTGAAGAAAAAGAGAAGAGGGAAAGGAAGAAAGGGAAGGTGGAAGAAGGTAGAGGCAGTTTTGGCTGAATGGCCTGATCACAGAAGTCAGAGGCCATTAGCTGGAAGACTGTGTTCAGCCTGGGAGACCCTGTGTTCACCCTGTAAGAACCTATAACTAAAGCAGATGCAGAACAGGAAGAAATTAGAAATCATATCTAAAAGGAGAGGCTTAAGAGTTCCTTAAACCATAGAAAACAGTGAAACTATAAAGAACAGCTGTCTTCACTGTTTGGCTGCTTGTCAAGGCACTGGGCTGTTCCACCAGCAGAACAAGAAAACAAGAATAAACACATCTGAGACTCAGAGAAGCAGGCTCCTGAGGCTATTTTGTGGCCGTGTGGGTGAGAGATGGTGGCAACAAGGGGAGTAACACACATCAGAGACATGTTTTGAAGGATACCTTGACAGGACTTGGTGAAAAATGAGCTGAGGAAAGCAAAGATAAAGATGAAGGTGTTCAGCATTTTGGGGTTTGGCATTTAGAGTCGCTTTTAAATTTCCTCCTCACACTCAGATATTATGATTCTATCAAATTCTGAATTATGACAGATATCCTTGGGATGAGGTGATGAAATTATCCCTGGAAAGAACCCTCGGGTAAAGGTGGCCAGGACACATGACCTGGTCTGGCCCAGCTGGGTGAAATGAGCAGTTCCACAAGGTCCTGCATTCTACCCTCCACCCTGTCCCTACTATCTTCCTTTACTTCTGCAGAAACTATCATCATGAGATAAATTATTCAAAGGCAGCCAATCTCTCCCTGACTCCTTTGCCCCACCCCACCTCTTAGTTACTAAGCAGTACATCCTAGAGAGCCTATAGACAAAGCACCTGCAAGTGTGGCAACACCTGCACACTGGGCCATGGGGCCATGAAGACAAAGAACCTGATTTCATCTGTTTAATGATCTTAAGCCACATCCCAGAAACCTGCTGATTCAAACATGTTTATTGAGCTAATCACTAGAACACAAAAGAGGCTGGGAAAGATGTTTCAAAAATACAGGAAAACTATGGGCTCTTTCCATTAAACACAGGAAGGCAATGCCTCTCTCCAATGTAGAGGTGAAAGTACCCTCCCCGCCAAAAAAGAAACCAAGCAGGAAATAGGCAGAGAAACAGCCATGGCATATTAGCGGGGAGGGGGGGGGGCATATGGGGGGGGCATATTAGGGGGAGCTTTGCTATCCCACTGTTACCAGAGAGAAAGGTTAGGTTACAAAGGCAATGCCCACCTCTCCTTCCCCTCAGAGGCCAGGGCCTAGAAGGAAAACTTGATTTTTGCTTCTTATCTCTTTGCCTTTTCTAGATGGTCATGTCCTTGAGGTGGGGAGTGGAGATTGGGAGGGGTCCAGTGTCATGTCAGAAATCCTGCAACCAGAAAGATGAAAGGAATAGAGAGAGAGAGAGCACAGGCTAGATAACTATGTCGCCCTCCAGAAGATACTCTTTTCCTACTCCCTAGGTTACTCCCAAAGCCCAAGTGAGAGCTGAGAGGGCTGCCCACGTGCTGTGTGACCTTTCCATCAATTTGACAGGTACATGGGTTGCCTATTGGCATTTTCCAGGGACACACAACTCTTGGTTTGGGGATACTCACATTGATGTTCAGCTCTGTAGAACCTAAGAGGTCTAGCCCATGCTCACTGGGGGAAGAGTGGCTACTTGCCTGCTAGAGAGAATAGAGTCAAAAGTCAAAAAGGCCTTTCCTTGCTCCCACCACATGCAAACAAAAACAACCACAGTTCCTTTTCCAGTCTCATGGGAACAAACTCAAGGGTGCTTGTTGGACTCCTACAGCACAGCCTGGGAGGGAAACTGGCAAAGAAAGGGCATAGGATCAGGCCAATCCCAGATGCCAAAGTCAGAAGACAAGTACTTCCTCTCTTGGGTTGCCTACTGAGCCCCTTTCATGTGTTCAGTTTTGGAACTAGAGAATGGGACTTTTCCTAAGATACTTGGAAAGAATATTGTAATAGAGGCCTTGCTCTCCAGTCTCTGGTTTGAAGGCGTCATTGGTTTTAAATTCCAAGCACAAGACCTCCATTCCCCTAATGTATTCAATTGTTTTTTCCCTCCCCAAAGAGCAGAGAGTAGAGTGGAAGAAAACAGCAAAAGATACACAGGCTGCGGCTCCGTGCCTATAGCTCAACCGGCTGGGGCTCCAGCCACGTACACCTAAGGTGGCGGGTTCGAATCCCCAGCCCGGACCCGCCAAACAACAATGATGGCTGCAACCAAAAAATAGCTGGGCGTTGTGGCGGGCGCCTGTGGTCCCAGCTACTTTGGAGGCGGAGGCAAGAGACTCGCTTGAGCCCAGGAGTTGGAGGTTGCTGTGAGCTGTAATGTCACGGCACTCTACCCAGGGGGACAGCTTGAGGCTCTGTCTCAAAAAAAAGAAAGAAAGGTTAAGTACCTTTCTCAATTTTGTACAGCCAGTAAGTGCAGGCTGGGATTCAGGTTAGCCACAGTGTGGAGAATGAGGTGAAGACTGGAAGCTGAGAGAGTAGAGTCTGGAAATGGCTGTTGTAATCCAGGAGAGAGGTGAAGGGATTTCAGAGATATGTAGGTGTAAATTTATAACTAGGTGGTTGATTGAATATAGGTGATGAGGGAGAAGAGGAAATTTCTTGTTTGAGCAAGTGGGACCTTTCATTGAAATAGGAAAACATGAGAGAAACAGGTTTGAGGGTTAGAAGACTATGAATATAATGAATGTATTATTGTTCATATTGAATTTTTATTTAGTTAATGTACTCAAGAGAGAAACAAGGCCTAAAGATAGAGATTTTGAGAGTCATCACTGTATAGTGAGAATTGAAGCCATGAGCTCTATAAGCATATATTGAATTGTAGAAGGTCAGTAGTTTAGATCTACATGAGACACCAACATTAAAAGGAAAGGAGTAGCGCAAGAAAGGCAGATCTTTGGAGGAGACCAAGAAGGAGCCAGAGAGGTAAAAGGAATATGAAATGTATATCAGTATGACAGAAACGGACAACTGGAATGTGGCCTTCCAGTAGTTTCAATTTTATGAGTCGTGTGACATGTTCTTTGGTTTTAGTAGTGAGAAGGTTGTTAGTGACCTACTGATGGTTTTCAATGGGGCGATGGTGGCAGTGAGGGAAGAATGGTCACAGGTGAGACTGTTGAGATAGTGAATATAAACAGATCTTCCAAAGACTTAGTCTTTGATGAGATGGTACAAGGGCAGAGGCTTTAAGGGAACACAGAGTATTGAGGGAGTTTTTTTTTTTTAATTTTTTAATTTTAAATACATACACGCCTATGTGGGGATTGGGAGAGATCTGCAGAAGAGGAAGTCTAGATAGTACTGCTTAATCAGATAGTAAACATTTTATGGTATAATTATTTCTTTAAAAGTTATGTATCTATTTTCTTTGCTTCTGTTTGATTTTTATAGGATGAAGTTGTGATATGTCCTTATGATTCTAATCATCACATGCCTAAATCATCTTTAGCAAAGCACGTAGTATCTTGTAAATTGAGGAAACTGGGCTATACCAAAGAAGAAGAGGTACCATATATTTACTGTATTTTATATATATGTGTGTATGTCATGTAATTCATGTATTAATAAATGCATAACATTTAAAACTTAACATTGTAAGGTTTTTCTAACATCAAATAATAGCCCTTTTTGTAGTGTAGCATAGTACTTGGCTAATTTCACAAATTATTATGAGAAGTATTTAAATGGTACTAATCTGTAGTTTATGTCAAATCTTAAAATAGTTAATATCTAATACTTAGGAACACTAACAATTTTTTTTTTAATGTTTAGGATAAAATGTATAATCCTGATTTTTTCTATGAGAATGTGAAGATACCTTCAGTTACTTTGAGTAAGTATTAAGTTATTAGATTATAATTTTAAACTGTCTTAGTATAGGTATTGATTTTTCATTTTTGAATTATAAGCATGCTTATGATTAAAAAAGACATTCAGTACCATAAGAGAATGTAGGATTAATTAAATTATGGGAAACTAGTTTGTATAATCTGAAATCTAGAGACCAGGTTTATATTCAAAAGGCAGTGAAAACCCTACAAAGCCTTGTACATTAGGGAAGGTGCCTTCCTTCTTGATTATAACAAAAATCTGAGCATATAACAAAGATTGGAGGATAAGACTAAAAATGTGAATGGGTTCCAGAGATTCATAGCATATTCAGAGGTTAAAGTGTCAGGCTCTGGAAGTAGAATGCCCAGATTCAGTTCCTGGTTTTGTAACAAATATTTAAGTTTCAAAAAAGTAATTAAGCTGTTGCCTAAATTTTTTTTATAAAGTGGGAGTGATGATAATAGCAATTTGTGAAGATTAAATGACAAGTGTGTCATGTTTAGAATTGCTCCTGAAACTTAGCTGGAGGCAACCAGAGGGGTCACAGAATTAATATAGTTATAGCACAGGTTTCAAGAAGTTAGCTATTATTGATCGCTAAAATTTGTAGCTGCTGTTGCTGCTGCATTTCTAATTACAGTGTTTTGTGACTGCCTGAAGTCTGGTTATTTACTGGGCCTTAGATTTCTTCTAGATGGGAAAGAATTCTGTGTTCAGATTATTTAAGTAGTGATGTAGATGTTTGCTCTCTTTAGATTCTGGAAGATTTGTCTATGTAGTCAGAGAGTTTGGATTGGAAACCAGTTAATCATTTAATTGTGACACTGATTAATCATATTTATGGATTTTTTGACAGATAAAGACTCTCAATTCCAGATAATTAAACAAGCTAGAACTGCAGTTGGAAAAGATGGTGATTATAACAATCAAAGTAAGTAGCATCACAGTTTAAACTATTTAATGACTCAAGTTGGTTTTTATCATAAGCACATGTTACTAATTTTCAGGAAAACCCTCATGAAAACAGTTACATGGGAAAGGTTAAATTTTGCTCTTAACATTGGGGTAATTTGCTTTGTTTTTGCTTAATCTGAATCAGTAGATACCACCTACTCAAGTAAACCAGAGTCTTACTAGGATACTAGTAAGCACTAGCACTAATGCTAGTGCTTTGGAATTATATGGTGATTTTATACATGAGATTGCCTTGTGGATAATTTTTAAAAAATTATTAAGTAAACATAGATTGTTCTGACTTACCATGGTTGGATTTAGGATTTTTCAGCTTTATAGATGGTGTCAAAGTGATATACAACCATAAAGCTTAAGACTTTAAGCACTAGTGATTCTTTTACCAAAGACTCTTTGGGCTGTGCTTTCAACTTAACTGTATTTTCAATTTATAATGAATTTATTGGGACTTATTCCTGTCAGCAGTCAAGGAGCAAATGCCATTGAGTGAGACAGTTTTACCCTGAGATTTCTTCTAGAATGTTGAAATGCAGTGTAAAAGATAGGCTTAGGCTGAAAGAGGTAGTCTCTCAGTTTCTTTCAGAGCATTACCCTTTAAGTGAGTTGGTTTTTATTTTTTAATTTTATTTTGTATTTTTATTTTTTGAGATAAGAGTTTCACTTTGTCATCCTTGGTAGAGTGCCGTTGCATCATAGCTCACGCAACCTCAAACTCTTGGGCTCAAATGATCCTCTTGCCTCAGCCTCCCAAGTAACTAGGACTACAGGTGCTAGCCACAATGCTGGCTATTTTTAGAGACGGGGGTCTTACGGGGGTCTTACTCTTGCTTAGGCTGGTCTTGAACCTGTGAGCTCAGGCTGTCCACCCACCTTGGCCTCTCAGAATGCTGGGATTACAGGCGTGAGCCACCGTGCTCGGCCCTGTGAGTTGGTTTTTAATCATGTTGGATCTTGGACCTTCTGAAATGATGAATGCTAGGGATTCCCTTCTCAGAAAAAAAGCCCCAACACAAAGTTTTATGTATAATTTCAGTGAATTTGTAGATCTGTTCATGCCCAGCTTTGGATCTGGGTTAGAGATTTTCTTCTTGGGGCTTCAGCAGAGACTAGGTTAGAATTTTTAAGCATAAACTTTTAGGAAATTGAAAGAAAACTTAATATATCAAAAACAGAAGTGAATGAGTTAATAAGAGTTTAGATTTATGATGACCCCTAGGTATGACATACAGCCAAAGTCTGACCGGGATTTCTGAGTTGTCTTCTATAGGTAGCTTTCTCTGTATTTTCTCTCTCTTCTATAGGTAGCTTTCTCTGTATTCTTTTTTCTAGCTGTATTATATTCACCAGGCTATAGTCAATGGCTCGTTTTCTTTCTCTCTTGTTGGAGTTCACGGTCTTTACTAAACCTGTTGTAAGCCAGTATCTGAACTTGATTTCTATGAGTTGTATTGTGGCATCTGAAAGGAAGACCAAAACCTTAGCCCAGCCCGTCTACATTCAGGGTTCCCTATAAGAGCCTAAAGCACATTTCTTGTATTTCCTGTTTGGAAGTTCCCATTTTTGTGCCAGTCAGCTAAATTCCAGGGTTTTTTCTTTTAGAGAGACATTTGACTCTCTTCTTACATGGAGATACAACTGAGCTGCCCAAGCTTTTTGGGCCTTATTGGTTCTACTCAGTGTCCCTGTTTAATTAGTATATCCACAAAAAGGTAAAAGTTTTGATTTTTTTGGAGGGGTTGATACTTAAGAACTTTATCTGACTCTTAACTAGTTAGATAAATTTCCTGAATTAATTTTAGAGTTGAAAGAGAACTTGGGGATCATCTAATCCAGCATCTGCAAGTTACAAATAAGGAAACAGTTTCTGTCTGAAACATACATGTGATCAAGTTCTGGTGTGTTTATTCTAAAGGTCTTCATTATTTTTATTTTTCAAAAGGTTCTTTTTTCAGGGCTCTTTTGTGTATTTCATTTCTCTTTCACAACAAGCTTGTGATAGGGTGGACAAGTATTTCCCCCTCCGTATATTAGGTGAAAAAATAGAAGTACATGAAAGTGAAGTAATTTGCCTCTGCTAGGTAATAGTAAAGCTGGATACAGAGCCAAGTTCTGAATTTTTTTACAAACTTTGAACTGAGTTGTTCTGTTTTCTGTTAGAAATTCTTTACATTAGTGAAATGAGTGGATTAGGATTCCATGATTAAGTGGAAATCTATCAAAAACTTAAAATCTGTTAATAATCTCTGCTACTGTCAGGGCTGTTCATTGCCTTAAACATACATTTAAGAAATAAGCTAGGCTTGGCGCCTGTGGCTCAAGTGGCTAAGGCGCCAGCCACGTACACCCAAGGTGGCGGGTTCAAATCCAGCCCGGCCCGCCAAACAACAATGATGGCTGCAACCAAAAAATAGCCAGGCGTTCTGGCAGGCGCCTGTGGTTGCAACTACTTGGGAGGCGGAGGCAGGAGACTTGCTTGAGCCCAGGAGTTGGAGGTTGCTATGAGCTGTGATGCCAGGGCACTCTACCCAGAGGGACAGCTTGAGGCTCTGTCTCAAAAAAAAAAAAAGAAATAAGCTAGTTGCTTAGCCTTGTTTAAAGGACAACTTCTTTCATTTTTTCTTTCTTTATGATTTAAAGCTATCTTTTATGTTTAGAGAAACAGATAGTGAATGCTAAACACGTCCTAGGTCCAGTAGTTGGTAGCAGCTATTTTCTAAGTGGAATTAATTGCAGAAAGCAATATTAAGATGAAATGGGTGGAGAGTTTTGTTATGTATGAGTTATTTAGAAAATGTTCTTTTTTTAAAAAAATAAATAACTGGCTAATAAGGCAGATTTGGGCATGAAGTTTAGTTCTTTACAAAAGTAAAGAATTTTTTTAGTAGGTAGTTAAGAACTTTTATTTGATTTTGAATTCTTACACTGTCACTGTCCTTAAATTAAAATTTAAATGTCAAGAATTTAACTATTTTTTGTTATCTATAACCCTCTTAAAATTTTTTCGTTTTTTGATCCTGTGTAGATTTCTGCAGTTTCTCAACAGATTGTTTTTGTGGCCTACTTCTGTCTTACATGTTTTAAAATCTTTTTACCTGGCTCGGCACCTATAGCTCAGTGGCCAGGGCACTGGCCACCTATACCAGGGCTGTCAGGTTCAAACCCGGCCTAGGCCTGCTAAACAACGACAACTTCAACAAAAAAATAGCCGGGCATTGTGGTGGGCGCCTGTAGTCCCAGCTCCTTGGGAGGCTGAGGCAAGAGAATTGCTTAAGCCCAAGAATTAGAGGTTGTTGTGAGCAGTGATGTCATAGCACTTTACCAAGGGCGACATGTAAGACTCTGTCTCAAAAAAAAAAAAAAAAAATCTTTTACCCTAGGACAAGAATCTCTTTGAGTATCTTCTTATTGATGTATTTTCTTTGAAGAGAGAATGATTAACATTTTACATTTTTCCTTGTAATTAATATTTTGTTTGCTGTACACTAAAATATAAAGTTTTTGACAAGGTTTTATGTGTATTTCATTCCATTAGTTGTGTTGGGCCTAAACTCAATGTACAGAATTTTCGATCTGTTAACTTTTATAAAAATCTGAACTATCATTAGAGCTACATGCTTATTTTTAGGGATAGTTACTTTGGTTAATTTTAAACCCAAGACATTAATTTTAATCATAAAAGTCATCTTATGTTTAATAGTTTTTCTTTTCCTTCAGTCTTAAATATTCAAGTTCTATACTTCAATTTCATGAAGTGTGTGTGAATCATGGCCATGATTTGAAGATCAGTATACAATAAAAGAATCTTAAAGAGAGGGTAGAATGGCTTTAGACTTGATCTGTTCTTATCACTTGTGAGACTTTGGGCAGGTTATGTTACTTCTATGGGCCTTAATTTCTTTATCCTAATGTTAAGGAATTGACTCTATGAATTATTCTAAAATTCTAAATTATATTTGTGATGGTACCTTTACTACTATTGTATGTCATGTGTTTAAGATGCCCTGTGATGGCAAACATGACTAACAGGAAGAATGAGAATTAGTGTTACTAAAAATAGAGTTTGGGGCTCAGCGCCTGTGGCTCAAGTGGCTAAGGCACCAGCCACATACACCTAAGGTAGCGGGTTCAAATCCAGCCCGGCTGCCAAACAACAATGATGGCTGCAACCAAAATAAATAAATAAATAAATAAATAAAACTAAAAATAAGAGTTTGGGCTGGGCTGAGTGGCTCATGCCTGTAATCCTACCACTCTGGGAGGCCGAGGTGGGTGGATTGCATGAGCTCACAGGTTTGAGACCAGCCTGAGCCAGAGTTGAGAACTCTTCTCTAAAAATAGCCGGGAATCATGGCAAGCGCCTTTAGTCCCAGCTACTTGAGAAGCTGAGGCAAGAGAATTGCTTGAGCCCCAAGAGTTTGAGGTTGCTGTGAGCTATGATGCCACAGCAAAGTTCTAGAGATGGGTAGAGATGAAGGCTGTACAACATGTGAATGTACTTAATGTCTCTGAACTATACACTTAAAAATGGTCAACATACTAAAATTTACTACAATTAAAACTGCAAAAGAAGGCAGCTGGAGGGTCATGAGCTACTATGATTACAGCACATTCAGATGTAAATCTTATAGAAATGTGCATTTTGAAAATTGACATTTTATGTAAATGTAAGCTTATTTGTGTTTATCCTTTTTATTTTTTGCTAGAAATATCTATGTTTTGAATGATTTGAATGCAGCTTGTTGCTTAACTTTTC
Organism: Galago senegalensis; assembly: GCA_963575145.1. Lineage (NCBI taxonomy): Eukaryota > Metazoa > Chordata > Mammalia > Primates > Galagidae > Galago > Galago senegalensis. Next base: position 20,085 of record CAUYTI010092490.1, on the reverse strand, counting down.
CTGTACTTTTTCTTTTTCAGTAATTGGGGTGAGTATAAAGAGGAATTAGGAACCTGAATATACTCCTTATTTAAAGATATGCAGTATCCTTTTTGCAAATGATATCCTTTTAAAAGTATCAATCAAATTTCTAAACTTTATCTTAATAGCTATCACAATATTATAGTCTTAATTTGGAATTTTGGTTGAATTACAAGAAATTTTAGTATCAATCTACACCATAAAGAAATTGGAGATTAAATGAACAAAGAAAATGCCAAAATATTTTAAGGAAGAAATCATATTTCTTTGTTTAAAAATAACAGGCAAAGGTTTATGTGGAGCTTGTTTGTCATTCATCATTTTTTTTTAAGTTTTTGGTTTTTCTACCAGATTTTTATAGCCTATATTGAAAGGAATTATGCTTATCAAAGTTAATTTTTTTGTAATTTTATATTATAAAATTAGATGTTTTTATACCTGGCTACATAAGAGAACTTTTCCTAGTCCCTACCAGAATTAGAATAAAGTTGACTAACTGGAGAAGGAATCTTCTTCCCCACTAATTCAAAGTCTAGTAAAAATGGCCATATATTGTTATCTATAGCTGTTAAAACACAGCCTCAGATTCAGAGCAGCACTCCTCTTAATTTGTAGACAAATGTAAAGTTATCTCTTTTTGGTGGTAATGCTTAGTTCATAGTATATTCTTGTTTGAATTCTTTTGCTTCTACCCAAGAAGGTTAACAAGGTTAGACTTTATCAAATATCTGGGAAGAGCTACTGATTTTTACATTGTTCTGTAAACCATAGTTAACTACTTTAGGATAACCTAGCAAACACTGAAAGGATTTCTTTACACTTGATCTTAGCCAAAAGGTCAAGAAGTGGTTAAGATTCCTTTAGTAACTCATGCTTTTTGTTTGCATTAGTGAGTAATGAACTCTAGCAAGAATTGTTTTAAATTGCTTTTTTTACAGTTCCAATCATTTTTTTATTTGAGAAAATTTGAATCTCAAAACAAAAATTTTCTTCAATGTTTAATACATCATATCAAGGTATTGTATTTACTTTTTTCATTAATGAACAGATTTTAAAAAGTTCTGTAACTTCTGGGGGGCACTGCTACTTACTTTTTAAAATTAATTTGTTTAAGCTAGTATATTTCCTCCTAAGGAAATTGAAATGAGGTTAGTTTCAGTTTATCTGTCTTTGGACTGAGGAAACATGGGATTTCTATTTCTTAATTGTTTTTTGGTCCCTAGCTCTAAGTCATTGCACGAATGGAATGTATTTTGAATATTGACCATCTAGCCTGTTGTCTCATACAAAAAAGACTTTTTTTTTACACTTTTAACAATGTTTCCATAGTTTATTTTCAAAGGAACCTATTAAAAGCATTTTTTTCAGCTTTTATGAGGGGAAGCATGTAAATAGATAATAATCTACTTTCCCAATATGGGTAGTCTTTTAAAAATTAGTACTTTAGGTGGTGCCTATAGCTAAGCACTGGCCATATACATCGAGGCTGATGGGTTCGAACCCGGCCCAGGCCAGCTAAAATGACAATGACAACTGCAAGAACAACAACAAAAATAGCTGGGCATTGTGGCGGGTGCCTGTAGTCCCAGCTCCCTGGGAGGCTGAGCCAAGAGAATCACTTAAGCCCAAGAGTTTGAGGTTGCTGTCAGTTGTGACACCGTGGCACTCTACCCAGGGCGACATAGTGAGACTCTGTCTCAAAAAAAAAAAAAATTATTACTTCATAGCTTTCCTCAGAGCAAGTTATCTCTTCTGGTTGTTACTGCCTGCCTTCATGGGATGTATATTATTGCTGGAGAGAATAGCAAGCATCTGTAGTACCTGGTATATATCCTTTGGGTGGCTGTAGCATTCAGGGTAGAGTCAATGTTTACATTTGTTGCATAGATTGATATATTGTACACTTATGGATTATTATGAAAAAGCAGTTTGTGTTAGTATTGCATTATTAAAGCATGTGTTTTAAGGTAAGTAGTAGATTTTAAGTCCAAGATGTTTCATGTATTGTTTATTCTTGTGATTTTATTTTACTTTAGGGATTTATTCTTCATTGCCTGTTGAAGTTCCTCTCAATCACAAACGGTTTGTTTGTGATCTAACTCAAGCGGATCGCCTTGCCCTCTATGATTTTGTAGTTGAAGAGACAAAGAAAAAGCGCTCTGATTCTCAAATCATTGAAAATGACAGTGATCTATTTGTGGACTTGGCTGCCAAAGTGAATCAAGGTTTGAGATGAATAGCTCTACATTCTTAATTGTTATTTCATTCTGTGAATGTTATTAAGATGATTTAATTGTCAGGCCACTTTGTGTTGGAGTAGAATGGTTTTGTGTCCTTTAATATTGATAGTATAGTCAGCCCTCGATGTCTGTAGGTTACATATCCATGAATTCAACCAACTATGGATTGAAAATATTTGAGAGAATAAATGGATGGTTGTATCTATACTAAACATCTAGAAGTTTTTCTTGTCATAATTCCCTAAACAATAATAGTGTAACAATTTACATAGCATTTACATTGTACATGTTAGGTATTAAAAGTAATCTAGAGGTGAGGAAGTATATTGGAGTCTGTGCATAGGTTATATGTAAATACTGTGGCATTTTATATAAGGGCCTTTGAGCATCCATGGATTTGGTATCTTTGGGAGCGGTCTACCAATCCCACATGTACACTGAGAGATGAATATATATATTATTCTTACAGAAGGAAAGTATGATTAATGTAAAAGTCAAGCACTGAGTAAATGTTATAACTATGCTATTACTTTAATCTGTGTACAAATGGCCAGAAAAAAGGAATAAAATAAAATTTTTGCCCAGGGCCTGTGTGTGGTGGCTCACGCCTATAATCCTAACACTCTGGGAGGCTGAGGTTGGAGACCAGCCTGAGCAAGAGTGTGACTTTGTCTCTACTAAAAATAGAAAAACTAACTGGGCATAGTGGCAGGTTCCTGTAGTACCACCTACTGGGGAGGCTAATGCCACTGCCTTCTACCAGGGGTGACAGAGTCAGACTCCGTCCCCCCACCCCCCAAAGGTAGTCCACATAGAAATACAGTGTAGAATTTTTAGAATGTTTTTGTCTGCTGCCTTGAAACATATTGAAATACAGGATTCTGGTGTTCTTACCTGCTAATTCATAAGAATTTAACAGTTCCAAATGTACAATTTTATTGTCTTATTAGATAATAGTCGAAAAAGTCCAAAATCCTACCTTGAAATCCTGGCAGAGGTGAGAGATTATAAAAGACGACGCCAGTCATACAGGGCTAAGAATGTTCACATAACCAAGAAATCATATACTGAGGTAAGTTTTATATAATCTTATATATCTTTGTTGATATGTACAAAATTTCCCTTAGGTAGTTTTCTAAATCTGTTTTATAAATTTCCACAGTTCCTTGAAAATTTTCTGAAAGGAAGGATCTTCAGGGTGTCCCATCTGATTTGTATTTGCTCCTTCACTTTTAGGCCCACTCAGACAAACATTCATAGTACCAAACCTTTATGTATATAAAGAAGATGTACAGTCTTAAAAAATATTCTGCTTTTCAGAAAGGAGTATTGTATCATGATAAGAACACGGGTTTTGACTTTAAATAGACCTCAGCTTGAGTGTTGATTCTGCTTTCTCTCCTTTTTTTTTAAATTGAGACAGAGTCTCACTTTGTCACCCTCTGTAGAGTGCTATGGCGTCATAGCTCACAGCAACCTCCAACTCTTGGGCTCAAGAGCCTCCCTAGTAGCTGGGACTACAGGCGCCTGCCACAATGCCCAGCTATTTTTGTTGTTGTTGTTTAGCAGGCCTGGACTGGGTTCTAATCCACCAGCCCCATCACCCACATGTGGCTGGTGCCATAGCTACTGACCTACAGACACCCAGCCTCTTTTTTTGAGACAGAGTCTGCCCTTGGCAGAGTGCCACAGCATCACAGCTCATAGCAACCTCAAACTCTTGGGCTCAAGCAATTTTCTTGCCTCAGCCCCACTCTTGCAGGCTGGTCTCAAACTCCTGAACTCAGGCAATCCACCCACCTCAGCCTCCCAGAGTGTTAGGATTATAGGAGTGAGCCACTATACCCAGCTGTTCTGCTGTTTCTTTTCTTTCTTTTTTTTTTTTTTTAATTGAGACAGAGTCTTACTTTGTTCCCCTGGATAGAGTGCCATGACGTCACAGCTCACAGCAACCTCTAGCTCTTGGGCTTAGGTGATTCTCTTATCTCAGCCTCCTAAGTAGCTGGGACTACAGTTGCCTGCCACAACGCCCGCTAGTTTTGTTATTGTTGCAGTTTGGCTGGGGCCAGGCTTGAACTCGCCAACCTTGGTATATGGGGCTGGTGCCTTACTCACTGAGCCACAGGTGCCGCCCTATAAATCTTTTAATGATTTATCGTATCTCTGGTCATGGCTTTTTCAACATTTTATCTATTCTTAGCCTTATCCATGTTGTACATATTACATTTTGTTTGCTCTATTCTAGAACAAAATTACTTTGACAAATTTCAGGGAAAAATTATTATATACTTTAGTTAGTTACTATGCCCAACTGCTGTGGGGTATGCAAAGATAAATGGCTCACAGACACAAGCCTCAGGAGCTTATTTAATAGTTTAATACGTGAAAGAGACATTTCAAAATACGGATTGTGTGAAGTGCTGAAATAAAGGTGAAACGGAAGTATATGGGAGGAGGGAGTGGTAGTTTTTAAAAGGTTAGATTGGCAAGGGCCTTATCAATAAGTTTTTGTTTGAGGGAAAGGAGAAAAGGAAGCAGGGAGGAATAAAGGAATGTCTGGTAAGCCCCATCGTGTTAGGTGGGTTCTAGGGCTTCAGGGCACTCATGTAGACCTGCTAGACAGGTTGTCGAGTGGGGTTTCTAGGGGAATGTGAGAGCTAGAATTTGAGTACAAGTGTGTGTGCCTCATATCACTCCATAGAAACAATCATGGGGAGGTGAAATGGTGGATAAGGATTTTCCAGGAGGAAGGATTCACATTCTTAAAAGTAGGTAAGAGTACAGGAGTTTTTTAGAGACCCATTAATAATCCAGGGTGGCTAGAATTTAGAGCTTCTGAGGAACTGTCCATTGAGGGAGAAGGCTGCCTTCTACCTGGTGTTGTAAATTGCTGGAGGGCTTTAAAGTCTTCACTGAGGAGTTTGGATATTTTTTTATTTTACTTTGGGAACCATTGAAATTTCTTTAAAGTGGAGAGAAACTCAGCCAGCCCTGAGCTATAGTATCTTTGAGATTGTCCTTTATCTCCTATACCTTTGTTTTTAAAATATTTCCTCTTTAAGCATGAGGTAAGTAAAAGCTGCTATTTTAATTTGATCTTTGGTTCCTCAGAGACTAGTCCTATGCTTGACACCATGGGTAAATAGGAACGAAAAAACTTTCATATAGTTCTTACACATAAAGGATTAAGTCTCATTGAGAAGGTGTCTGGGAAGTCTAAGTCACAGGTTAAAAAAAATTGTAAATAATCTCTTTAACAGAGAGATTAGGGTTTTTTTTTTTGTTGTTGTTTGTTTGTTTTGTTTTGTTTTTGGAGACAGTCTCACTGTGTTGCCTAGGCTAGGTAGGGTCCCATGCCATCAGCCTAGCTCACAGCAACCTCTAGCTCTTGGGGTCAAGCGATCCTCCTGCCTCAGTCTCTTGAATAGCAGGGACTACAGGTGCATACCACAACACCTATCTAATTTTTCTGTTTTTAGTAGAGCTGGGGTTTTACTCTTGTTCACTCTGATCTGGAATTCCTGAGCTCAAGTGATCTTCCTGCCTTGGTCTCCCAGAGTGCTAGGATTATACGTGTGAGCCACTGCACCCAACTTCTTATCTTCTCTATCTGCATGTTTTTTCACTCGATCTCTATCTGTACATCATTTTTGGGGGAACTATTAATATTTAATAGTAAATTATATAGCATACATCATGACTCTATTCCTTCTTAGTATGTATTTCCTAAGAATAGGGATATTTTCTTAATCCTAAAACAGTTATCAATTTTTTTGTTTGTTTGTTTTCGGAGACAGAGTCTCAAGCTGTCTCCCTGGGTAGAAGGCCATGGTATCACAACTCACAGCAACCTCAAACTCTTGGGCTTAAGTGATTCTCTTGCCTCAGCCTCCCAAGTAGCTGGGACTACGGGCACCCGCTACAGTGCCCAGCTATTTTTGTTGTTGTTGCAGTTGTCATTGTTGTTTTAGCTGGCCCAGGCCGGATTCAAACCATTCAGCCTTGGTGCATGTGGCCGGCACCCTACAGTTACCAATTTTAAATTTAACACTGATATCATACTTTTATCTACTATTCATATTTTAGTTTGTCCATTGCCTTTTTTATGTTATCTAAATTGGACACGTCACAGAGTCCATTATATCTTAGGTCCTAATGAAATATTTGATTGATTGTTAACAATAATTTTTCTAGTTCTGTAGTGTTAACCTTCTCACAGCTTTCTTAGCTGAATCTTGGTGCTGAACTCTCCCTAGGTGATTCGGGATGTGATAAATGTGCACATGGAAGAACTCAGTAATCACTGGAAAGAAGAACAGGAAAAAGCAGAGGATAATGCTGAAAAGTATGTCATTGTCTTTGTTGGTGAAATAATCACTTTCAGTCTGTTACCTGTAATTATTTATTTTAGCATTTTTAAGATCCTTGATAGCATTCTATATATGTAACCTAAATGCTTATTGTTCATTGTTGTCAGTGCTCAATATGATTATACCAGAGCTCTTCAACAGTGCCCTTTGACAGTTTGGGGTTGGGAGGCGGCCATATGAGTGAAATATTTAAATAGCAAAACATACTGTAAGATATATGTGTGTTTTTTTTTTTTAATAAACTTTTATTTTTTTATTATTTTTTGTTTGTTCTTGCAGTTTTGTCAGGGCTGAGTTTGAACTCACCACCCTTGGTATATGGGGCTGACACCCTACTCACTGAGCCACAGGCACCACCCAAGATATATGTTTTTTGTCCTCTTATGTAGAATGTAAGATTGTACCTATTTATTTAGACCCTATCTGCCATTGGTATGATACAGAACGTAGCATTTTCGGCTGGGTGTATCTGTGTGTGTGTAATAGAGACCACTGGTAAAACGAACTGATGAATGTTTTTTTCTCTTTAGGAATGAAGAAAGGCGATCAGCTTCTGTAGATTCACGACAGTCTGTTGGAAGCTATTTGGATGCTGAGTGTTCACGACATAGAAGGGATAGGAGTAGGAGCCCACATAGACGAAAAAGAAATAAAGATAAAGATAAAAACTATGAGTCGAGAAGAAGGAAAGAGAGGTGAGTCTAATTTGCATCATCTAGCATTGAATTGTTTACCTTTGAAGAGCAGAACAGGTCTTCCTTTATAGACCCTGCTGAGAAAGTAAATTGAAAGAATAAGTTAAGGAGAGTAAGTAATTGATGAAGATTCTTAACATTTATCATAGCTGAGTTCAGATAATCACAGTTGTAGTAACGTAATTTTATGTGTGATTGGATATTGGTTTCCTTATTGTATCACTCACTCACATGCTTGCTTCCTAACCAGGATATTTTAAAGTAATGGCTAGGGAGGAAGTTAACTATGTTTAAAAGATGTTTACCTAGATTTCTTTCTTCTGCTCCTTTCACCCCTCTTATTCTTGCTCTTTCTCATTCTTTTTCCTGATAATTTTTCAGTTAAAGGGTATATAGGGTAAGAGAGAAGATCTACACTTTGATCGTCAGTTTTAGCCTTGTTAGTAAAATTTTGCTAGCTAGAGATGTATGAATTAATACTGAAATAATAAATTTAAATCAATTGAGGCCTGTTCCTATCTCCTAGCTGCTTATGAGGCTGGCTCTCAGATTCATAAGGTCTCTAACTTTTTCTCAGTCTGCTGCTCTTTCCCCATTATTACTATCCTGATTAAAGAGATGAACTTCATCTATTCACCTAAGTCTGAAATCAAGCAGTCATTTTAGATACTTCTTTCTTATTGCTTGCCATCTTGTCAGTTCCTTATTGTTGTTCATCTTAAGATACCCCACATATACCTCCTCTTTGCTGTCCATGTTACTGTCCATCTGGAAAATGATGTTAGTTTTCCTATTTTCTATTTTTAGTAGAGACAGGGTCTCACTCTTGCTTAGGCTGGGGTTGAACGCCCAAGTTTAAGCAGTCCTCCTACCTCAGCCTTCCAGAGTGCTAGGACTACAGGCATGAGCCACCTGGCCTCTTTTTTAGTTTTATATGCATAGTGCTTGTCAAATAATATGCTTTCAAGTGACATTTTGTTTTTCCAGGGCCACTGGTCATCAGGAATTAGTAAAATTTACTGTATTGATTTGGTAATTTTGTTTATCTAATATCATTCAGTTCGTAGGTATAAAGATAGCTATTGTTTGGTCCTTCTCTTACAAAAATGAAACATTTGCCTAGTGAACTCTTGATTCATATGATATAATTATATCTACCCAGTATATCCAGACTAACTCTTGATTATCTGTCAGAAATTGTGCTGTTTCATTTCTTTCAAGTTTATAAGTACTTCTTTGACTTAAGTAATTTTTGACATGTCTTTAATCATTCCTCATTGTCTTAACTTCATTAGAAATCCTTAAAAATCTAAACATGAAATAATTTTCTTTAAAAAGGATAAACTGGGCATTAGCAAGAAATACTTCTTGGCCAGGTGTGGTGGCTCATGCCTGTCATCCTAGCACTCTGGGAGGCTGAGGTGGGTGGATTGCTTGAGCTCACAGGTTTGAGACCAGCCTGAGCAAGAGCGAGACCCCATCTCTAAAAATAGCTGGATGTTGTGTCAGGCACCTATAGCCCAGCTACGTGGGAGGCTGAGGCAAGAGAATTGCTTGAGCCCAGGAGTTGGAAGTTGCTGTGAGCTATGATGCCACGGCACTCTACCCAGGGCAACATCTTGTAACTCTGTCTCAAAAAAAAAAAGAAAAGAAAAGAAATACTTTTCAACAGGACAAGGCTAATCTTTGATATCTGCCCTTGAGGTAGAATGAATTATGAGGACTTGAGATAAGAGCCAGGATAAGGAAATTAGGTAATTTCTGTATTCTTTGTATGGTCTTTATATTCAACTTGGAGTAAATACTCTGGTCATCTATCATTTTCAGTTAGTTCAGTTTTAAGGTAGAATTTAAAAAAAAAATCTTTTTTCTTATCCCAGTTTCAGTTTTTCATTTAGTTTCAATCATGTTTTAATATTTACTGTTAAAAAAAATCACTGTTCATGAAACATATTCTTAGCAAAGTATCTCAAGAATGGAAGAAAAAGTATCCAATGTACTCAGTCTTACTTTGAAACCAATTTATAGCTTTAAGCTATAACCCAATTATAGCCCAAGAAGGGAAAAGGGGAGAGGGAGGTGAGGAGAAAGGGGGAGGATGGGTGGAGGGAGAGTAATGGGTGGGACCACACCTACAGTGCATCTTACAAGGGTACATATGAAATTTACTAGGTGTAGAATACACAATAACACAATAACTAAGAAAATGCTGTGAAGGCTGTGTTGACCAGTTTGATGAAAGCATTTCATATTGTGTGTAAAACCAGCACATTGTACCCCATGATTGCATTAAAAAAAAATCACTGTTCAGTTCCAAATGCGTATGTCTGATGAACACATATTGCTGTTGAATTACTATTTTAAAACTTTGATATTAAGATATATTATTTCTAATAGTTTTCTTTTATACCCTTTTCACTTTAGGGATGGAGAGAGACATCATAGTCATAAAAGAAGAAAGCAAAAAATGTAAATGGAGTATTCGTGCATGCATTAATTATGCTTATGCCATGATAATCAATATGCTAATATTTTAATAGCTTTGCATAGGAAAATGTTTATATGATCTATTTAGTGCACATTATTTTCAATAAATACTTACTGCTTTGAACTGTGAGTACATTATATGCCCTACAATTTTGTTTTCCATATATTTTAGTAGATGGTTTACTTCCTATTACTGATTTTGTTTTGTTCTTTTGGTTAATTTATGTATCACAAAATTATTTAATTTAAAAAGTCAAAGTATATATGTACAAATACTTTATCATTGTGAAAAATTGAACCTGACATAGGAGGCTAAAGTCCCCTTGGAACACCATCTGCAGTCCCTTTGCCCATTGCTGTGGTAACTCCTCTTTACCACTACCCCAGTGAATTGGAATGTCAAAAAACAATCTACACATCTGAAGGGGAATAGCCTGGCTAAATAAAGTATGGCATAGTCATAGGATAGATTACTATATTGGAATTAAAAGAAGTAAACGAAATCTGAATTAACATGGTTCAGTGATCCTAAATGAAAATAACAAATTATAAAAAGTTATATACAAGTTATTTATGTACATAATACTATGCATTTGTATGTCTATAAAAACATATGTACATAATACATATAAAACATATGTACATAATACTATGCATTTCTATGTCTATAAAAACATTTCTATGTTAAAAATATGTTTTTAAGGGTTCAGAAGAGTCTATAATAAACTAATAGCTATTAGAGGGTATAAATGGGAGAGATTAAGGGTGGATACTATGATTGGGAGAATAGTCAAAGGAGACTAGCTTTATCAATAATATATTAATTCATTTTAAATAAGGTATTCATATTTCACATGTTAATTTAAAATACATTGTCATTTTGTGTTCTGTAAATCAACTGAATTGAAGTATTATTTACCTACATTAAAAAGCACCCATTTTTAAGTGTGTATTTCATTGGGTTTTGACAAATTTATACCTCTGTATAACCATCATCATGGTCAAGATATAGAATATTTCTAATGTCCCTCAGAGTTCCCTGTATTTTTTTGGCAAACAGTTCCTCTAACCCTAGCCCCAGGCAACCACAGATGAGAACTTTCTTAGAAAAGAGAAATAAGTGGAGATTAGGAATGAGGTGGAGGAATGGGGGAAGATAGAATAGGATAGAGAAAGGAAAAGATGTAAAGGCATCCAGATCTCCTTAAAGTTTGAATTTTAAGTATAGTATCAACTGATGCACTATTCAATAAAATGGAGAATGAGGTGAAAAGTGACATTTTTTTGATCCTTGAATTAATTTTTCCATACTCACTTGTGTTTTGGCCCTGTTGCTGAGGGCTATTATGAGCTCCTTTAGAGCAGGTTTTATATCTTCATCAGTGTGACCCCTGTGCCTGGCACTAAGAGTTGTCAATTTGTTATTTTAAATTTTGACAAAAGCTTTTCACACCCTCCCCTCACATCTAGTTTTGATTTGTAGACTACTGCTATGAATAATGACTATAGACCCCATCCATCTTAAGTCCTAGCTTCAATAGGCCATTTCTTATATACTGACTGCAAATTATTTTCTCTTCTGAACTCTCTTAAAGACTGATGCTAGTTAATATTTCCTGAGCACTTACTACCTGTCTGACTGTTCTAAGACTACATCACCTTTTGCTCTTCCATTCGTTTGTTGATGGACACTTGGGTTGTTTCTACCTTTTGGCTATTGTGAATAATGCTGCTTTAAAAATGAGTATACAAATACCCGTTAAATTCCTTGCTTTTTATTCTTTAGAGTATTTGACTACAAGTGGAATTGCTGGGTCAATTAGGGTAGCTTAATTTTTGGAGAAACCATTATACAGTTTTTTACAGTGGCTATACACTTTACATTCCTATCAGCATGCACAAGGCATCCAATTTTTCTACATTGTTGGGAGTACGTGTTATTTTCTGTTTTGTTATGTTGTGTTTTAATAATAGCCATTCTATTGGATCTGAAGTGGTATCTCATTGTGGTTTTGATGAACTCTTTATATTAAGCTGATTTAATTGTCCCATAATACTCTGAGGTGTGACTTCTGTTAATCATCATTTTAGAGGTGAGGAAACTGAGGCTCAAAGACTTAAGTAACTGCTCTGGTTTGCAGAGAAAGTGGTAGAGCTAATAGTCCAATCCAGGCAGTCTAGGTCCTAGGTCCACACTCAATTTTTGGTGAGGAAGAGTTTGTGGGTGAGGAAGTTAAGGTATAGAGAAGCTTAGTTATTTCCCCAGCATCATACAAGTAATACAACAAAGATTGAAATTAGAGTGTTTTACTACTTAATAAACAAAACATTTATTAACTGTGCAGTGTTTTCCAAGCATTCATATCCTGATAGTGTCTGTCATTTCATTGCAGTTTCTTCATATTCAGAGTTCTATGAACTCATTTATAAGGTTAAAAAAAATTGAAAATGTTACCTACCATTTTATTAAACTGATCTACAAATGATCTTAACCTTGCATTATATCTTGATACCACTTAGGTCTGAACCAAAGTTGATTGCAAGAGTCAGCTTTCTATAGTGAAATTTCACATGAAGACTCAAAAACCAAGATTTCGTACAACCTCCAAAAATTAAGACTGGTTGACAAATGCCAGATTCCAGGAGGAATCTGAACCCATATAAGGAAGTTGGAATCAACTGGGAAAAACTAGGACCTACTATACCCCATCTCAGGCCTACCTCCTACTTATCTTGATAAGAAAGAGATGTGGGTGTGGTTTCAACGTGCCCTAGGAAAATAGTATTTATCCTGAATTTCAATAGGGGAGGCATTTGTAAGCAAAAAGATATTAAAGAAACTTCTCAAATATTTAGTCTGATAGTCACTTTAACTTGGATATTGAAAAGGCAGTATCTAAAATGACAAGGCAAGTGCTGTGCTGAGGTTATTGGTTATATTCAGTAACTGAACTCAATTTTAAATTAGATCAATGACTTCCAAATATTTGCCAGTTTGGAGTATGGCTAATTGGATAATCTCAAACCCTTTAGTGAAAATTAGTTTTTGAAAGGTAAATTTGAGATAAAATCAAATGGCATTGAAAAAACTTTCCAGGGCAGCTCCTGTGGCTCAATGAGTAGGGCACCGGCCCCACATACTGAGGGTGGTGGGTTTGAACCTGGCCCTGGCCAAAACTGCAACAACAACAAAAAAGTTTTCTAATTACCTATATATCCTAAAGTATAGAAATACTAATTTAATACTGTAAACATGTGCATAGGTCCCCCCTATTTTCTGAGGACATTTTATTTTTTAGTGAGTTTATGAAGGTCTTGGAGTTCTGGTACAAAGCTTTGTTGCATTCTGAGGATTAAAAAAAGAAAATCCACTTAGATTTGCTGGAGCGTGTTTAGCAGCTAATTTCCTTTTACGTAGTTTGCTTTTCCAGTTGTTATAATTGAGCCTGCAGACATGTGAATTATTAAACTAAAGCTTTTAAAACCACAATTATTTTTTATTACATTGTGCTGCCTGTTCTCGTCACAAATACTGGAGTTTTGGGGGTTGTGAAAAGTCCTCACAGATTTTGGATATTTGGACTAGGACCACTAATTTCTAGAGCTCCCTTTGAGAAAAATAAAAAATAAGTTCTTTCAGACTTCAGAGGCTATGAGCTGGATCTCTTTTTATTAAGTAAGCTGAGTCACTCTCCCATTCAAAAAACAAGTCCACTTAAGAAAAAGGAAGCTGCCTTAAAATACATGAGTGCTTTGGTTTAGGAATATAAGGCAGAAGGCACTCCCAGTTTGTAGAGTTGCGAACACACCATCAGAACAATGTTGAATGAAGGCTGCAGACTCCAGGGAGTCCTGCCTCATGAGAATCACATCTTGTGGCACCAAGTAAAGGATCTGGGGTTAGGTTCCTTTAGTATTGTTTATAAAGCAGATTTCCCATAATCATGGATCATGTTCTCCAGCCCCAAGCCATGATTCCTAGTCCAGAATGAGAAAGGTAATAGGGAGCTTCAGGAATACAGAGATGAAGCAGGAGCCTGGGCTTTATTTGCTGTTGCGGACACTAATACAAATGAAACACTTTTAAGTAATTCTTCATATACTAGAAGGAACGATCTTCCTTAATCAAAGGGGACGGTGGGATGAGTTAGGTACAATACAAATCTGCCTCTTCTTAGCAGTGTGGTCCTAGGCAAATTCTTAATCTCCATGCCTCCTGTACCTCATCTGCAAATGGAGGATCACAGTATGTCTTCAAAGGGTTGCAGGGTCAGGCTTAGAGATAATGAATGTGATCTGGTTCCCGCAATGTCTGACATGGTAAGTACTAAATATCTGCCATTATTATGGCTTATAATACAGATGTGAGCATTCTCTTTCAGCTCTGGTTCCTGAGTCTGGTTTTGCTTATGGACCAACTTAGATACCTCTTGTGCCCTCAGAGAAACATGCTACATAGGCTGGGCACTTGGGTTTACACCTGTAATCCTAGCATTCTGGGAGGCCGAGGCAGGTGGATTGCTTGAGTTCAAGAGTTGGAGACCAGCCTGAGCAAGAGTGTCCTGTCCTGTCTCTACTAAAAATAGAAAAACTATTCAGGCATTGTGGCACATTAGGCACTACAAGTCCCAGCTCCTCGGGAGACTGAGGCAAGAGGATTACTCAAGCCCAGGAGTTTGAGGTGGTTGTGAGCTGTAACACCAAGATACTTTACCTATGGTGAAGGTATGGGTGAAACTCTCTCAAAAAAGAGAAAGAAAAAAGAAAAACACACTATATATCATGGAAGACTTAAACAGTTTGTATAAGGGGTGCTTCATGTTACCTCCCTATAGCAGTGTATAGGCAGTACACACTTGAATGGCCTACCAGTGTTAAAGTACTAGAATACTTCTAACCCAGGAAGTAACTGCTGTCTGAAGCCACCTTTCCTTTCCTCTTTGCCCTAGAAATTCCTGACCCTCCACTGCACTACCGTGGTTCAGTAAATAAAGCAGGCATCCTCAAACTACGGCCTGCAGGCCACTTGCAGCCCACCTAGGACATTTATCGGGCCCGCCGGTGTTTTTGCCGCCACTGCCTGTCCTGCTTAGCAGCCGACTCGTCCTGGGCCCGCAGTTCGTCCTTTAATGGTCTGAGGGACAGTGAACTTGCCCCCTGTTTAAAAAGTTTGAGGACCCCTGAAATAAAGGGCTAGTACCTTGAGCAGCTTGGGGAGGCTGGTTGGTGGCTATTCTGATTGATGACAAGGCAGTCAGCCTTTCCTCAATTATGTCCTATCTTAGCATGGAACATCACTGTATTCCTTACTTTGCCCTGTGGATGGTGGGCTCGGGTGCAGGTTGCTGTGCTGTGGCAATACTGAGCATGGACATGGCTGCATGCACTTAAATGAGCCAAGGCTATCTGTAGACAACAGTATAGAGTAGAAGAGGAAATGGAAATCTGCTGTTGTAAGGTTCTCATGCTACACACGTACTGCTACAACACTATTTGAAAATAGATTAGGAGGGCGGCACCTGTGGCTCAAAAGGTAGGGCACTGGCCCCATATGCCGGAGGTGGTGGGTTCAAACCCAGCCTCAGCCAAAAATAAATAAATTAAAAAGAAAATAGATTGGGATAAGTTAAAAGTATATTGTAAACCTTAGAGAAACCACTAAATAAATAAAGCAGAGGGGTATGGCTAATGAGACATGGTGGAAAAAGTGAACAAAATAAATAGAAAAAGAGCAAGATGTATATTTAAACTCAACTATTTGGATCATATTGAATGTAAATGTCCTAAATACACCAATTAAAAGGTAGACCCTGATGTATGCTGTCTTCAAAAGAAGGAAATATAAGGACACATTTAGGTTTAAAGTAAAAAGATGGGGAAAAGGTGAACCATGTTAAGACTAATTGTAAGAAAACTATATTACTGTTAGAGAATCTAGACTTAAGAACAACAAATATTATCAGGGATAAAGAGGAACATTTTGAAACAACAGTTTATCAAGAGGATGCAACAATTCTAAACTTTCACGCACCTAATAAGAGAGATTCAAAATACACAAAACAGGCTCAGCACCTGTAGCTCAGGAGCTAGGGCGCTAGCCACATACACAGGAGCTGCTGGATTTGAATCCAGCCCGGGTTGGCCAAACAATGACAACTACAACCAAAAAATAGCCAGGCGTTGTGGCAGGCGCTCGTAGTCCCAGCTACTTGGAAGGCTGAGGCAAGAGAATGGCTTAAGTCCAAGAGTTGAATTTGCTGTGGACTGTGATGCCACAGCACTCTACCCAGGGGGACGTAGGGAGACTCTGTCTAAACACACACATACACACCCAAGATCCATAGGACTGAAGGGAGAAACCAGCACAATTACAATTACAGGTGGAGATCTCAGCACTCCTTCCTCAGTAATTCATAGCACAAGTAGACAGAATACCAATAAAGAGAAGTTGAACAGTAATATCAACCAACTTGATTTCACTGGTATTTGTAGAATACTTCATCCAACAACAGCAGAATAAATTCTTCCTAAATGCAGTTATGATATTCACCAAAATGGGCCATATTCTAGGCCAGTGATTTTCAACCAGTGTGCCGTGAGAGGATCTTAGGTGTGCTGTGAAAAAATTTAAAGATCATTAATTAAATTATTTTTGAAAAAAGCGAGCAGGCCCCGCCCCCCGATTGCTGCAGCAGCTGCTTGGCCGGGCTGCAGGTGGGATGCGCGGTACTCGCGCTGCGCCTGAGCCGCCGCAGTGCGCCGGGGGCCGCGCCCGCGGTAGCCACGCTCACGCTTGCCTCCGCTGCGCCTGTGCTGCCTCTGGCCTTGGTCTTTGGTCATCCTCGCCGACCAGAGGAGTTCCCGCGCCATGTCTCTCTCTCCCTCCATGGCCAGCACGATCCTCGTCTGCTAAATCGACGCTCCTCGCAGGTCTGAAGGCCAGGCTCCGACCGCGAACGCCAGATAGACCCGCCGGCGGCAGTGAGTGCCCAGCGCCCCTGCGGCCCGCGGTGGCGGCCACGCCCGGCGACCACACCCCGGCAGCTCGCGGGCCCGACGGCTCCTGCTTTTGCCACTCGCCCTTCTAGCCTTCTGCGCCACAACGGGACGCCCTGTCTGCGGGCTGCAGACCCGACCGGGACGCAAGATGGCGACGGCCGCGTGACTGAGCATCCCCAAGACGCCGCGCCGAGGACGCGCCCGCGGACTGGCTTTGGAGGCAGGGAAGGGGTGAGAGCAGGACTTTGGTGCCATTTGTTCCTTGTGACTGTGTGAAGCTTGCTTTCCTCCAGTCTACTCGGGAGGAGTCTTGATACTGTCCTGAGTCCTAGAGCACGGTGAGCTTACGTCTAATCCGTGTTTGTAGAATTGGCACCCCTGATAGTTGGGAAAATGGCGATGACATTGTTGGAAGATTGGTGCAGGGGGATGGATGTGAACTCCCAGAGAGCGCTGCTGGTCTGGGGGATCCCGGTGAACTGTGATGAGGCTGAAATTGAAGAGACCCTCCATGCTGCAATGCCCCAGGTGCCCTATCGAGTACTTGGGAGAATGTTCTGGAGGGAACAGAATGGGAAAGCAGCCTTGTTAGAGCTCACTGATGCTGTCGAGTACGCCGCAATCCCCAGGGAGATGCCAGGCAAAGGAGGGGTCTGGAAAGTGGTCTTTAAGCCCCCAACTTCCAATGCAGAATTTTTAGAAAGGTTGCACATCTTCCTAGCTAGAGAGGGGTGGACTGTGCAAGATGTTGCCCGTGTCCTTGGGTTTCAGAACCCTACTCCGGCCCCAGGCCCAGAGATGCTAAACTATATCTTGGATAATGTTATTCAACCTCTCGTTGAGTCTATTCGGTACAAGAAGCTGACGCTTTTCTCGGGGAGGGACATCCCGGGGCCTGGGGAGGAAACCTTTGATCCCTGGCTGGAGCACACTAATGAGGTCATACAGGAGTGGCTGGTGTCTGATGTGGAAAAGAGACGGCGGTTGATGGAGAGTCTTAGAGGGCCAGCTGCTGATGTCATTCGCATCCTCAAAACCAGCAACCCTGCTATAACCACTACTGAATGCCTGAAAGCGCTTCAGCAGGTGTTCGGGAGCGTGGAGAGCTCTAGGGATGCGCAGGTCAGATTTCTGAACACTTACCAGAAACCTGGAGAAAAGTTATCTGCCTATGTCATTCGTCTGGAGCCTCTGCTGCAGAAGGTAGTGGAAGAGGGGAACATAGATAAAGATACCGTGAACCAGGCCTGCTTGGAGCAGGTCATTGCCCGGGCCAACCAGAGCAGGGCCATCCGGAGGCTGCGGATGGGCTGGCCCCAAACCTCCAGTTCCTGGTGCAGATCTCGGAGGAGGAAGTCGAGGAGGAGGAGGAGGAGGAGGAGGAGGAAGCTGAGACAGCCCTCCTGCAGTTAGGCCTAGAGGGGCACTTCTGAGTCCCCTAAAGGCGGTTTTAATGCAGACCTAGATCAGAGCTGCTTCCTTG
The DNA here is from genome assembly GCA_963575145.1 of Galago senegalensis. Taxonomy (NCBI): domain Eukaryota; kingdom Metazoa; phylum Chordata; class Mammalia; order Primates; family Galagidae; genus Galago; species Galago senegalensis. The sequence continues at coordinate 1,790 of CAUYTI010092490.1, read as the reverse complement.
TCCCCTGGAGTCTTAGAGGTGGTGTGTCTCTGAATAGTAAAGACTTACCATGTTCTATTTTGGGGTTTTGTTGTTGTTTTTGAAGAAGTGGTTGGGGTAGGGATAGTTAAGCCTGCATATTCAGGTTAACATTTGTAAAATTGTGCAAGCAAACACTGAGTTGCTGCGAGTGGGTCGTGAGGAAAAGGCCAGGTAAAGGTTTGGACACAAGTACCCAGTGCAAGCTGTCATCAAAGCATCGTCATCGGTTGTGAAAAACACACTGACCCTGTGACTCTTCCATTTGCGATAATTAAATGTGAAATTGCATGTTCAGATGTTTAATGCAGAGCATGCATGGCTCACAGGAAATGTTTGGTAAAATCGTAAACTGTTGTATCGTTACTAAATCGTGGATAGTTTGTTTATTGTAAATTGTTCCAGATTTATATTAATGGGAAGAAATATGAATATATTAGGTATGAGTTACTCGACTTTACAATGCAAATTTCTTATTTTTCATCTTTAAATATGTGGATCAGTTTAACATGGGTGTTAGAAAAATACTGCAATCATGAAACTGTAAATCAAATTTTCACTGCATATAAGATACAGATATAAATCACACGGGGAGGTTGATATGACCCAGTTACAGTATGTCATGGACTGTTCTTGTTAATGCTGAATTTAAGTGTTCTAAATTTGAAGTTATCAAATAGATGTATATCAATAAAGATATTTTAAAAATTCAAAAAAATTATTTTTAAAGGAAGTTTATAGCACAGTAAGTATATTCTTTTTATTTTGCTCTTTTTTTTTTTGATCAACATAATTTAAGTATACCATGGAAGTTTAACTACAGGTTCAAGTGTGCCATGAGATAAAAAATTTTGAAAAATATTGTTCTAGGCCATGAAACAGCTCAGGAAGAGTTGATGTTTCAGTTGGTATCCAAAGGCAGGGAGAAGTTTAGGTCCCAAACTGGAGACCATCAGGTAGAAAGAATTGTGTCTTACTTGAAGGAGTGGTAAGCCTTTCTAGTTTCATATGGGTCTTCAACTGATTAGGTGGGGCCCACCAACATTAGAGAGGGCAATCTGGTTTATGCAGTCTGTGGATTCAAATGTCAGTTTTTGTTTTTGTTTTTGTTTTTGTTTTTTTTATTAAATCATAGCTGTGTACATTAATGCAATTATGGGGTACAATGTGCTAGGTTTATATATAATTTGAAATACTTCTATCAAACTGGTTAACATAGCTTTCACTGCATTTTCTTAGTTATTGTGTTAAAACATTTACATTTTACACTTAGTAGATTTAATCTGTACTCTTGTAAAATGCACTGTAGGTGTGGCCCCACAAATTACCCTCCCTCTATCCATCCTCTTCCCTCCCCTCTACTCCTTCTTTTTCCCCTTCTTCTTGGGCTATAGTTGGGTTATAGCTTTCATATGAAAGTGTGGGTGTTTATAAATTGGTTTCATAGTAGGACTGAGTACATTGGATACTTTTTCTTCCATTCTTGAGATACTTTGCTAAGAAGAATATGTTCCAGTTCCATCCATGTAAACATGAAAGAGGTAAAGTCTCCATCTTTCTTTAAGGCTGTATAATATTCCATGGTGTACATATACCACAATTTATTAATCCATTCATGGATCGATGGGCACTTGGGCTTCTTCCATGACTTAGCAATTATGAATTGGGCTGCAGTAAACATTCTGGTGCAAATATCTTTGTTATAAAGTGATTTTTGGTCTTCTGGATATATCCTACTAGAGGAATTGAAGGATCAAATGGCAGGTCTATTT